>CATORF010000022.1:0-67708 GCA_951804975.1 Anthophora plumipes | reverse complement strand
CCACAGTGCGTCTGATATTTAGAACCGGCGATATCTTGATTTTCGTGGTGTTTCCAGGTGAGATATGCATTTTCTGCGATAATCTTGGTGAGACTTCTGTCCGAAGTATGCTTAATCATCGAGATCGCTCGTTTCGAGCTATTTAATGCGAGAAACACGTAATCTGGTGTTTTCACCACTCCACAGTGCGTATGATATGCAGAACCGACGATATCTTGGTTTTCGTGGGGTTTCAAGCTCAGATATGCAGTTTCTGCGATACTCTTGGTGAGACTTCTGTCCGAAGTATGCAGAGTCATCGAGATCGTACTTTTCGATCTATTTAATGCGAGAAACACGTTTTCTGGGGTATTCACAACACCACAGTTCGTTGGATGTGCAGAACCGGAGATATCTTGGTTTCCGTCGGGTTTCAAGCTGAGATATGCATTTTCTGCGATAATCTTGGTGAGACTTTAGTCATAAGTATGCAGAATCATCTAGATCGCTCGTTGCGAGCTATTTAATGCGAAAAAAAAGTTTTCTGGTGTTTTGACCACTCCACAGTGCGTTAGATATGTAGAGCCGCCGATAACTTGGTTTTCGTGGGGTATCCAGCTGAAAAATGCATTTTCTGCGATAATCTTTGTGTTTCATCTATGAGAAGTATGCAGAATCATCCAGAACGCTCTCTTCGTTCTAGTTAATGCGAGTAACACGTTTTCTGGTGTTTTCACCACTCCACGGTGCGTCTGATATGCAGATCCGGCGACATCGTGGTTTTCGTCGGGTTTCAAGCTGAGATATGCATTTTCTGCGATACTATTGGTGAGACTTTAGTCATAAGTATGCAGAATCATCTAGATCGCTCGTTGCGAGCTATTTAATGCGAAAAAAAAGTTTTCTGGTGTTTTGACCACTCCACAGTGCGTTAGATATGTAGAGCCGCCGATAACTTGGTTTTCGTGGGGTATCCAGCTAAAAAATGCATTTTCTGCGATAATCTTTGTGTTTCATCTATGAGAAGTATGCAGAATCATCCAGAACGCTCTCTTCGTTCTAGTTAATGCGAGTAACACGTTTTCTGGTGTTTTCACCACTCCACGGTGCGAATGGTATGCAGAACCGACGATACCTTGGTTTTCGTCGGGTTTCAAGCTGAGATATTCATTTTCTGCGTTAATCTTGGTGAGACTTCTGTCCGAAGTATGCAGAGTCATCGAGATCGTACTTTTCGAGCTATTTAATGCGTGAAACACGTTATCTGGTGTTTTCCCCACTCCACAGTGCGTTTGATATGCAGAACCGACGATACCTTGGTTTTCGTGGGGTTTCAAGCTCAGATATTCATTTTCTGCGTTAATCTTGGTGAGACTTCTGTCCGAAGTATGCAGAGTCATCGAGATCGTACTTTTCGATCTATTTAATGCGAGAAACACGTTTTCTGTGGTTTTCACCACTCCACAGTTGGTTTGATATGCAGAACCGGCGATGTTTGGTTTTCGTCGGGTTTCAAGCTGAGATATGCATTTTCTACGATAATCTTTGTGAAACATCAGTCCAAAGTATGCAGAAACATCGAGATCGCTCTTTTCGAGCTATTTAATGCGTGAAACACGTTATCTGGTGTTTTCCCCACTCCACAGTGCGTTTGATATGCAGAACCGGCGATATCTTGGTTTTCGTGGGGGTTCAAGCTCAGATATGCATTTTCTGCGATAATCTTGGTGAGACTTCTGTCCGAAGTATGCAGTATCATCGAGATCGCACTTTTCGAGCTATTTAATGCGAGAAACACTTTATCTGATGTTTTCACCACTCCACAGGGCGTTTGATATGCAGAACCGGCGATATCTTGGTTTTCGTGGGGTATCCAGCTGAAAAATGCATTTTCTGCGATAATCTTTGTGTTTCATCTATGAGAAGTATGCAGAATCATCCAGAACGCTCTTTTCGATCTAGTTAATGCGAGAAACACGTTTCCTGGTGTTTTCACCACTCCACAGTGCGTTTGATATGCAGAACCGGCGATATCTTGGTTTTCGTGGGGGTTCAAGCTCAGATATGCATTTTCTGCGATAATCTTGGTGAGACTTCTGTCCGAAGTATGCAGTATCATCGAGATCGCACTTTTCGAGCTATTTAATGCGAGAAACACGTTATCTGATGTTTTCACCACTCCACAGGGCGTTTGATATGCAGAACCGGCGATATCTTGGTTTTCGTGGGGTTTCCAGCTGAAATATGTATTTTCTGCGATAATCTTTGTGTTTCATCTATGAGAAGTATGCAGAATCATCCAGAACGCTCTTTTCGAGCTAGTTAATGCGAGTAACACGTTTTCTGGTGTTTTCAACACTCCACGGTGCGTCTGATATGCAGAACCGGCGATATCTTGGTTTTCGTGGGGTTTCCAGCTGAGATATGCATTTTCTGCGATAATCTTGGTGTTTCATGTATGAGAAGTATGCAGAATCATCGAGAACGCTCTTTTCGAGCTAGTTAATGCGAGAAACACGTTATTTGGTGTTTTCACCACCCCACAGTGCGTTGGATATGCAGAACCGGAGATATTTTGGTTTTCGTGGGGTATCCAGCTGAAAAATGCATTTTCTGCGATAATCTTTGTGTTTCATCTTTGAGAAGTATGCAGAATCATCCCGAACGCTCTCTTCGTTCTAGTTAATGCGAGTAACACGTTTTCTGGTGTTTTCACCACTCCACGGTGCGTCTGATATGCAGATCCGGCGACATCGTGGTTTTCGTCGGGTTTCAAGCTGAGATATGCATTTTCTGCGATACTATTGGTGAGACTTCAGTCAGAAGTATGCAGAATCACCTAGATCGCTCGTTTCGAGCTGTTTAATGCGAGAAACACGATATCTGGTTGTTTTCACCACTCCACAGTGCGTTTGATATGCAGAACCGGCGACATCTTGATATTCGTGAGGTTTCAAGCTGAGATATGCATTTTCTGCGATAATCTTTGTGTTTCATCTATGAAAAGTATGCAGAATCATCCAGAACGCTCTGTTCGAGCTAGTTAATGCGAGTAACACGTTTTCTGGTGTTTTCACCACCCCACAGTGCGTTGGATATGCAGAACCGGAGATATTTTGGTTTTCGTCGGGTTTCAAGCGGAGATATGCATTTTCTACAATAAGCTTGGTGAGACATCTGTCCGAAGTATGCAGAAACATCGAGAGCGCTCTTTTCGAGCTATTTAATGCGAGAAACTCGTTTTCTGGGGTTTTCACCACTCCACAGTTCGTTGGAAATGCAGAACCGGAGATATCTTGGGTTTCGTGGGGTTTCCAGCTGAAAAATGCATTCTCTGCGATAATCTTTGTGTTTCATCTATGAGAAGTATGCAGAAACATCGAGATCGCTCTTTTCGAGCTATTTAATGCGTGAAACACGTTATCTGATGTTTTCACCACTCCACAGGGCGTTTGATATGCAGAACCGGCGATATCTTGGTTTTCGTGGGGTATCCAGCTGAAAAATGCATTTTCTGCGATAATCTTGGTGAGACTTCTGTCCGAAGTATGCAGAATCATCGAGATCGCTCTTTTTGAGCTATTTAATGCGAGAAACAAGTTATCCGGTGTTTTCACCACTCCACAGTGCGTTTGATATGCAGAACCAGCGATATCTTGGTTTTCGTGGGGTTTCAAGCTGAGATATGCATTTTCTGCGATAATCTTGGTGAGACTTCTGTCCGAAGTATGCAGAATCATCGAGATCGCTCTATTCGAGCTATTTAATGCGAGAAACGCGTTATCTGGTGTTTTGACCACTCCACAGTGCGTTTGATATGTAGAGCCGCCGATAACTTGGTTTTCGTGGGGTTTCCAGCTGAAAAATGCATTTTCTGCGATAATCTTTGTGTTTCATCTATGAGAAGTATGCAGAAACATCGAGATCGCTCTTTTCGAGCTATTTAATGCGTGAAACACGTTATCTGATGTTTTCACCACTCCACAGGGCGTTTGATATGCAGAACCGGCGATATCTTGGTTTTCGTGGGGTATCCAGCTGAAAAATGCATTTTCTGCGATTATCTTTGTGTTTCATCTATGAGAAGTATGCAGAATCATCGAGAACGCTCTTTGCGAGCTAGTTAATGCGAGTAACACGTTTTCTGGTGTTTTCAACACTCCACGGTGCGTCTGATATGCAGAACCGGCGATATCTTGATTTTCGTGGGGTTTCCAGCTGAGATATGCATTTTCTGCGATAATCTTGGTGTTTCATGTATGAGAAGTATGCTGAATCATCGAGAACGCTCTTTTCGAGCTAGTTAATGCGAGAAACAAGTTATCTGGTGTTTTTATCACTCCACAGGGCGTTTGATATGCAGAACCGGCGATATCTTGGTTTTCGTGGGGTTTCCAGCTCAGATATGCAATTTCTGCGTTAATCTTGGTGAGACTTCTGTCCGAAGTATGCTTAATCATCGAGATCGCTCGTTTCGAGCTATTTAATGCGAGAAACACGTTATCTGATGTTTTCACCACTCCACAGGGCGTTTGATATGCAGAACCGGCGATATCTTGGTTTTCGTGGGGTTTCCAGCTGAAATATGTATTTTCTGCGATAATCTTTGTGTTTCATCTATGAGAAGTATGCAGAATCATCCAGAACGCTCTTTTCGAGCTAGTTAATGCGAGTAACACGTTTTCTGATGTTTTCACCACTCCACAGGGCGTTTGATATGCAGAACCGGCGATATCTTGGTTTTCGTGGGGTATCCAGCTGAAAAATGCATTTTCTGCGATAATCTTTGTGTTTCATCTATGAGAAGTATGCAGAATCATCGAGAACGCTCTTTGCGAGCTAGTTAATGCGAGTAACACGTTTTCTGGTGTTTTCAACACTCCACGGTGCGTCTGATATGCAGAACCGGCGATATCTTGGTTTTCGTGGGGTTTCCAGCTGAGATATGCATTTTCTGCGATAATCTTGGTGTTTCATGTATGAGAAGTATGCAGAATCATCGAGAACGCTCTTTTCGAGCTAGTTAATGCGAGAAACACGTTATTTGGTGTTTTCACCACCCCACAGTGCGTTGGATATGCAGAACCGGAGATATTTTGGTTTTCGTCGGGTTTCAAGCGGAGATATGCATTTTCTACGATAAGCTTGGTGAGACATCTGTCCGAAGTATGCAGAAACATCGAGAGCGCCCTTTTCGAGCTATTTAATGCGAGAAACTCGTTTTCTGGGGTTTTCACCACTCCACAGTTCGTTGGAAATGCAGAACCGGAGATATCTTAGGTTTCGTGGGGTTTCAAGCTGAGATATGCATTTTCTGCGATAATCTTGGTGAGACTTCTGTCCGAAGTATGCAGAATCATCGAGATCGCTCTTTTTGAGCTATTTAATGCGAGAAACAAGTTATCCGGTGTTTTCACCACTCCACAGTGCGTTTGATATGCAGAACCAGCGATATCTTGGTTTTCGTGGGGTTTGAAGCTGAGATATGCATTTTCTGCGATAATCTTGGTGAGACTTCTGTCCGAAGTATGCAGAATCATCGAGATCGCTCTTTTTGAGCTATTTAATGCGAGAAACTCGTTTTCTGGGGTTTTCACCACTCCACAGTTCGTTGGAAATGCAGAACCGGAGATATCTTAGGTTTCGTCGGGTTTCAAGCGGAGATATGCATTTTCTACGATAAGCTTGGTGAGACATCTGTCCGAAGTATGCAGAAACATCGAGAGCGCCCTTTTCGAGCTATTTAATGCGAGAAACACGTTATTTGGTGTTTTCACCACCCCACAGTGCGTTGGATATGCAGAACCGGAGATATTTTGGTTTTCGTCGGGTTTCAAGCGGAGATATGCATTTTCTACGATAAGCTTGGTGAGACATCTGTCCGAAGTATGCAGAATCATCCAGAACGCTCTTTTCGTTCTAGGTAATGCGAGTAACACGTTTTCTGGTGTTTTCACCACTCCACGGTGCGAATGATATGCAGAACCGACGATACCTTGGTTTTCGTCGGGTTTCAAGCTGAGATATGCATTTTCTGCGATACTATTGGTGAGACTTCAGTCAGAAGTATGCAGAATCACCTAGATCGCTCGTTTCGAGCTATTTAATGCGAGAAACACGTAATCTGGTGTTTTCACCACTCCACAGTGCGAATGATATGCAGAACCGACGATACCTTGGTTTTCGTGGGGTTTCAAGCTCAGATATGCATTTTCTGCGTTAATCTTGGTGAGACTTCTGTCCGAAGTATGCAGAGTCATCGAGATCGTACTTTTCGATCTATTTAATGCGAGAAACACGTTTTCTGGGGTTTTCACCACTCCACAGTTGGTTTGATATGCAGAACCGGCGATGTTTGGTTTTCGTCGGGTTTCAAGCTGAGATATGCATTTTCTACGATAATCTTTGTGAAACATCAGTCCAAAGTATGCAGAAACATCAAGAGCGCTCTTTTCGAGCTATTTAATGCGAGAAACACGTTTTCTGGGGTATTCACCACACCACAGTTCGTTGGATGTGCAGAACCGGAGATATCTTGGTTTTCGTGGGGTTTCAATCTGAGATATGCATTTTCTGCGATAATCTTGTTGAGACCTCTGTCCGAAGTATGCAGAAACATCGAGATCGCTCTTTTCGAGCTATTTAATGCGTGAAACACGTTATCTGGTGTTTTCACCACTCCACAGTGCGTTTGATATGCAGAACCGGCGATATCTTGGTTTTCGTGGGGGTTCAAGCTCAGATATGCATTTTCTGCGATAATCTTGGTGAGACTTCAGTCAGAAGTATGCAGAATCACCTAGATCGCTCGTTTCGAGCTGTTTAATGCGAGAAACACGATATCTGGTTGTTTTCACCACTCCACAGTGCGTTTGATATGCAGAACCGGCGACATCTTGATATTCGTGAGGTTTCAAGCTGAGATATGCATTTTCTGCGATAATCTTTGTGTTTCATCTATGAGAAGTATGCAGAATCATCCAGAACGCTCTTTTCGAGCTAGTTAATGCGAGTAACACGTTTTCTGGTGTTTTCACCACCCCACAGTGCGTTGGATATGCAGAACCGGAGATATTTTGGTTTTCGTCGGGTTTCAAGCGGAGATATGCATTTTCTACAATAAGCTTGGTGAGACATCTGTCCGAAGTATGCAGAAACATCGAGAGCGCTCTTTTCGAGCTATTTAATGCGAGAAACTCGTTTTCTGGGGTTTTCACCACTCCACAGTTCGTTGGAAATGCAGAACCGGAGATATCTTGGGTTTCGTGGGGTTTCAAGCTGAGATATGCATTTTCTGCGATAATCTTGGTGAGACTTCTGTCCGAAGTATGCAGAATCATCGAGATCGCTCTTTTTGAGCTATTTAATGCGAGAAACAAGTTATACGGTGTTTTCACCACTCCACAGTGCGTTTGATATGCAGAACCAGCGATATCTTGGTTTTCGTGGGGTTTCAAGCTGAGATATGCATTTTCTGCGATAATCTTGGTGAGACTTCTGTCCGAAGTATGCAGAATCATCGAGATCGCTCTATTCGAGCTATTTAATGCGAGAAACACGTTTTATGGTGTTTTCACCACCCCACAGTTCGTTGGATGTGCAGAACCGGAGATATCTTGATTTTCGTGAGGTTTCAAGCTGAAATATGCATTTTCTGCGATAATATTGGTGAGACTTCTGTCCGAAGTATGCAGAATCATCCATATCGCTCTTTTTGAGCTATTTAATGCGAGAAACGCGTTATATGGTGTTTTGACCACTCCACAGTGCGTTTGATATGTAGAGCCGCCGATAACTTGGTTTTCGTGGGGTTTCCAGCTGAAAAATGCATTTTCTGCGATCATCTTTGTGTTTCATCTAAGAGAAGTATGCAGAAACATCGAGATCGCTCTTTTCGAGCTATTTAATGCGTGAAACACGTTATCTGATGTTTTCACCACTCCACAGGGCGTTTGATATGCAGAACCGGCGATATCTTGGTTTTCGTGGGGTATCCAGCTGAAAAATGCATTTTCTGCGATAATCTTTGTGTTTCATCTATGAGAAGTATGCAGAATCATCCAGAACGCTCTCTTCGTTCTAGATAATGCGAGTAACACGTTTTCTGGTGTTTTCACCACTCCACGGTGCGTCTGATATGCAGAACCGGCGATATCTTGGTTTTCGTGGGGTTTCCAGCTGAGATATGCATTTTCTGCGATAATCTTGGTGTTTCATGTATGAGAAGTATGCAGAATCATCGAGAACGCTCTTTTCGAGCTAGTTAATGCGAGAAACAAGTTATCTGGTGTTTTTATCAGTCCACAGGGCGTTTGATATGCAGAACCGGCGATATCTTGGTTTTCGTGGGGTTTCCAGCTCAGATATGCAATTTCTGCGATAATCTTGGTGAGACTTCTGTCCGAAGTATGCTTAATCATCGAGATCGCTCGTTTCGAGCTATTTAATGCGAGAAACACGTTATCTGATGTTTTCACCACTCCACAGGGCGTTTGATATGCAGAACCGGCGATATCTTGGTTTTCGTGGGGTTTCCAGCTGAAATATGTATTTTCTGCGATAATCTTTGTGTTTCATCTATGAGAAGTATGCAGAATCATCCAGAACGCTCTTTTCGAGCTAGTTAATGCGAGTAACACGTTTTCTGGTGTTTTCACCACCCCACAGTGCGTTGGATATGCAGAACCGCAGATATTTTAGTTTTCGTCGGGTTTCAAGCTTAGATATGCATTTTCTACGATAAGCTTGGTGAGACATCTGTCCGAAGTATGCAGAAACATCGAGAGCGCTCTTTTCGAGCTATTTAATGCGAGAAACTCGTTTTCTGGGGTTTTCACCACTCCACAGTTCGTTGGAAATGCAGAACCGGAGATATCTTAGGTTTCGTGGGGTTTCAAGCTGAGATATGCATTTTCTGCGATAATCTCGGTGAGACTTCTGTCCGAAGTATGCAGAATCATCGAGATCGCTCTTTTTGAGCTATCTAATGCGAGAAACAAGTTATCCGGTGTTTTCACCACTCCACAGTGCGTTTGATATGCAGAACCAGCGATATCTTGGTTTTCGTGGGGTTTGAAGCTGAGATATGCATTTTCTGCGATAATATTGGTGAGACTTCTGTCCGAAGTATGCAGAATCATCCATATCGCTCTTTTTGAGCTATTTAATGCGAGAAACGCGTTATCTGGTGTTTTGACCACTCCACAGTGCGTTTGATATGTAGAGCCGCCGATATCTTGATTTTCGTGGTGTTTCGAGGTGAGATATGCATTTTCTGCGATAATCTTGGTGAGTCTTCTGTCAGAAGTATGTAGAATCATCTAGATCGCACTTTTCGAGCTATTTAATGCGAGAAACACGTTTTCTGGTGTATTCACCACTCCACAGTACGTTTGACATGCAGAAACGGAGATATCTTGGTTTCGGTCGGGTTTCAAGCTGAGATATGCATTTTCTGCGACAATCTTGGTGAGACTTTAGTCAGAAGTATGCAGAATCATCTAGATCGCTCGTTGCGAGCTATTTAATGCGAAAAAACAAGTTTTCTGGTATTTTGACCACTCCACAGTGCGTTAGATATGTAGAGCCGCCGATAACTTGGTTTTCGTGGGGTATCCAGCTGAAAAATGCATTTTCTGCGATAATCTTTGTGTTTCATCTATGAGAAGTATGCAGAATCATCCAGAACGCTCTTTCCGTTCTAGTTAATGCGAGTAACACGTTTTCTGGTGTTTTCACCACTCCACGGTGCGTCTGATATGCAGAACCGGCGACATCGTGGTTTTCGTCGGGTTTCAAGCTGAGATATGCATTTTCTGCGATAATATTGGTGAGACTTCAGTCAGAAGTATGCAGAATCACCTAGATCGCTCGTTTCGAGCTGTTTAATGCGAGAAACACGCTTTCTGGTTGTTTTCACCACTCCACAGTGCGTTTGATATGCAGAACTGGCGACATCTTGATTTTCGTGAGGTTTCAAGCTGAGATATGCATTTTCTGCGATAATCTTTGTGTTTCATCTATGAGAAGTATGCAGAATCATCCAGAACGCTCTTTGCGAGCTAGTTAATGCGAGTAAAACGTTTTCTGGTGTTTTCACCACTCCACGGTGCGTCTGATATGCAGAACCGGCGATATCTTGGTTTTCGTGGGGTTTCCAGCTGAGATATGCATTTTCTGCGATAATCTTGGTGTTTCATCTATGAGAAGTATGCAGAATCATCGAGAACGCTCTTTTCGAGCTAGTTAATGCGAGAAACAAGTTATCTGGTGTTTTTATCACTCCACAGGGCGTTTGATATGCAGAACCGGCGATAACTTGGTTTTCGTGGGGTTTCCAGCTCAGATATGCAATTTCTGCGATAATCTTGGTGAGACTTCTGTCCGAAGTATGCTTAATCATCGAGATCGCTCGTTTCGATCTATTTAATGCGAGAAACACGTTTTCTGGGGTATTCACAACACCACAGTTCGTTGGATATGCAGAACCGGCGACATCGTGGTTTTCGTCGGGTTTCAAGCTGATATATGCATTTTCTGCGATAATATTGGTGAGACTTCAGTCAGAAGTATGCAGAATCACCTAGATCGCTCGTTTCGAGCTATTTAATGCAAGAAACACGTAATCTGGTGTTTTCACCACTCCACAGTGCGTATGATATGCAGAACCGACGATATCTTGGTTTTCGTGGGGTTTCAAGCTGAGATATGCATTTTCTGCGATAATCTTGGTGAGACTTTAGTCATAAGTATGCAGAATCATCTAGATCGCTCGTTGCGAGCTATTTAATGCGAACAAAAAGTTTTCTGGTGTTTTGACCACTCCACAGTGCGTTAGATATGTAGAGCCGCCGATAACTTGGTTTTCGTGGGGTATCCAGCTGAAAAATGCATTTTCTGCGATAATCTCTGTGTTTCATCTATGAGAAGTATGCAGAATCATCCAGAACGCTCTTTTCGTTCTAGGTAATGCGAGTAACACGTTTTCTGGTGTTTTCACCACTCCACGGTGCGAATGGTATGCAGAACCGACGATACCTTGGTTTTCGTCGGGTTTCAAGCTGAGATATTCATTTTCTGCGTTAATCTTGGTGAGACTTCTGTCCGAAGTATGCAGAGTCATCGAGATCGTACTTTTCGAGCTATTTAATGCGTGAAACACGTTATCTGGTGTTTTCCCCACTCCACAGTGCGTTTGATATGCAGAACCGACGATACCTTGGTTTTCGTGGGGTTTCAAGCTCAGATATTCATTTTCTGCGTTAATCTTGGTGAGACTACTGTCCGAAGTATGCAGAGTCATCGAGATCGTACTTTTCGATCTATTTAATGCGAGAAACACGTTTTCTGGGGTTTTCACCACTCCACAGTTGGTTTGATATGCAGAACCGGCGATGTTTGGTTTTCGTCGGGTTTCAAGCTGAGATATGCATTTTCTACGATAATCTTTGTGAAACATCAGTCCAAAGTATGCAGAAACATCGAGATCGCTCTTTTCGAGCTATTTAATGCGTGAAACACGTTATCTGGTGTTTTCCCCACTCCACAGTGCGTTGGATATGCAGAACCGCAGATATTTTAGTTTTCGTCGGGTTTCAAGCTTAGATATGCATTTTCTACGATAAGCTTGGTGAGACATCTGTCCGAAGTATGCAGAAACATCGAGAGCGCTCTTTTCGAGCTATTTAATGCGAGAAACTCGTTTTCTGGGGTTTTCACCACTCCACAGTTCGTTGGAAATGCAGAACCGGAGATATCTTAGGTTTCGTGGGGTTTCAAGCTGAGATATGCATTTTCTGCGATAATCTCGGTGAGACTTCTGTCCGAAGTATGCAGAATCATCGAGATCGCTCTTTTTGAGCTATCTAATGCGAGAAACAAGTTATCCGGTGTTTTCACCACTCCACAGTGCGTTTGATATGCAGAACCAGCGATATCTTGGTTTTCGTGGGGTTTGAAGCTGAGATATGCATTTTCTGCGATAATATTGGTGAGACTTCTGTCCGAAGTATGCAGAATCATCCATATCGCTCTTTTTGAGCTATTTAATGCGAGAAACGCGTTATCTGGTGTTTTGACCACTCCACAGTGCGTTTGATATGTAGAGCCGCCGATATCTTGATTTTCGTGGTGTTTCGAGGTGAGATATGCATTTTCTGCGATAATCTTGGTGAGTCTTCTGTCAGAAGTATGTAGAATCATCTAGATCGCACTTTTCGAGCTATTTAATGCGAGAAACACGTTTTCTGGTGTATTCACCACTCCACAGTACGTTTGACATGCAGAAACGGAGATATCTTGGTTTCGGTCGGGTTTCAAGCTGAGATATGCATTTTCTGCGACAATCTTGGTGAGACTTTAGTCAGAAGTATGCAGAATCATCTAGATCGCTCGTTGCGAGCTATTTAATGCGAAAAAACAAGTTTTCTGGTATTTTGACCACTCCACAGTGCGTTAGATATGTAGAGCCGCCGATAACTTGGTTTTCGTGGGGTATCCAGCTGAAAAATGCATTTTCTGCGATAATCTTTGTGTTTCATCTATGAGAAGTATGCAGAATCATCCAGAACGCTCTTTCCGTTCTAGTTAATGCGAGTAACACGTTTTCTGGTGTTTTCACCACTCCACGGTGCGTCTGATATGCAGAACCGGCGACATCGTGGTTTTCGTCGGGTTTCAAGCTGAGATATGCATTTTCTGCGATAATATTGGTGAGACTTCAGTCAGAAGTATGCAGAATCACCTAGATCGCTCGTTTCGAGCTGTTTAATGCGAGAAACACGCTTTCTGGTTGTTTTCACCACTCCACAGTGCGTTTGATATGCAGAACTGGCGACATCTTGATTTTCGTGAGGTTTCAAGCTGAGATATGCATTTTCTGCGATAATCTTTGTGTTTCATCTATGAGAAGTATGCAGAATCATCCAGAACGCTCTTTGCGAGCTAGTTAATGCGAGTAAAACGTTTTCTGGTGTTTTCACCACTCCACGGTGCGTCTGATATGCAGAACCGGCGATATCTTGGTTTTCGTGGGGTTTCCAGCTCAGATATGCAATTTCTGCGATAATCTTGGTGAGACTTCTGTCCGAAGTATGCTTAATCATCGAGATCGCTCGTTTCGATCTATTTAATGCGAGAAACACGTTTTCTGGGGTATTCACAACACCACAGTTCGTTGGATATGCAGAACCGGCGACATCGTGGTTTTCGTCGGGTTTCAAGCTGATATATGCATTTTCTGCGATAATATTGGTGAGACTTCAGTCAGAAGTATGCAGAACCACCTAGATCGCTCGTTTCGAGCTATTTAATGCGAGAAACACGTAATCTGGTGTTTTCACCACTCCACAGTGCGTACGATATGCAGAACCGACGATATCTTGGTTTTCGTGGGGTTTCAAGCTGAGATATGCATTTTCTGCGATAATCTTGGTGAGACTTTAGTCATAAGTATGCAGAATCATCTAGATCGCTCGTTGCGAGCTATTTAATGCGAAAAAAAAGTTTTCTGGTGTTTTGACCACTCCACAGTGCGTTAGATATGTAGAGCCGCCGATAACTTGGTTTTCGTGGGGTATCCAGCTGAAAAATGCATTTTCTGCGATAATCTCTGTGTTTCATCTATGAGAAGTATGCAGAATCATCCAGAACGCTCTTTTCGTTCTAGGTAATGCGAGTAACACGTTTTCTGGTGTTTTCACCACTCCACGGTGCGAATGGTATGCAGAACCGACGATACCTTGGTTTTCGTCGGGTTTCAAGCTGAGATATTCATTTTCTGCGTTAATCTTGGTGAGACTTCTGTCCGAAGTATGCAGAGTCATCGAGATCGTACTTTTCGAGCTATTTAATGCGTGAAACACGTTATCTGGTGTTTTCCCCACTCCACAGTGCGTTTGATATGCAGAACCGACGATACCTTGGTTTTCGTGGGGTTTCAAGCTCAGATATTCATTTTCTGCGTTAATCTTGGTGAGACTACTGTCCGAAGTATGCAGAGTCATCGAGATCGTACTTTTCGATCTATTTAATGCGAGAAACACGTTTTCTGGGGTTTTCACCACTCCACAGTTGGTTTGATATGCAGAACCGGCGATGTTTGGTTTTCGTCGGGTTTCAAGCTGAGATATGCATTTTCTACGATAATCTTTGTGAAACATCAGTCCAAAGTATGCAGAAACATCGAGATCGCTCTTTTCGAGCTATTTAATGCGTGAAACACGTTATCTGGTGTTTTCCCCACTCCACAGTGCGTTTGATATGCAGAACCGGCGATATCTTGGTTTTCGTGGGGGTTCAAGCTCAGATATGCATTTTCTGCGATAATCTTGGTGAGACTTCTGTCCGAAGTATGCAGTATCATCGAGATCGCACTTTTCGAGCTATTTAATGCGAGAAACACTTTATCTGATGTTTTCACCACTCCACAGGGCGTTTGATATGCAGAACCGGCGATATCTTGGTTTTCGTGGGGTACCCAGCTGAAAAATGCATTTTCTGCGATAATCTTTGTGTTTCATCTATGAGAAGTATGCAGAATCATCCAGAACGCTCTTTTCGAGCTAGTTAATGCGAGAAACACGTTTCCTGGTGTTTTCACCACTCCACAGTGCGTCTGATATGCAGAACCGGCGATATCTTGATTTTCGTGGTGTTTCCAGGTGAGATATGCATTTTCTGCGATAATCTTGGTGAGTCTTCTGTCAGAAGTATGTAGAATCATCTAGATCGCTATTTGCGAGCTATTTAATGCGAGAAACACGTTTTCTGGTGTATTCACCACTCCACAGTGCGAATGATATGCAGAACCGACGATACCTTGGTTTTCGTGGGGTTTCAAGCTCACATATGCATTTTCTGCGTTAATCTTGTTGAGACCTCTGTCCGAAGTATGCAGAAACATCGAGATCGCTCTTTTCGAGCTATTTAATGCGTGAAACACGTTATCTGGTGTTTTCACCACTCCACAGTGCGTTTGATATGCAGAACCGGCGATATCTTGGTTTTCGTGGGGGTTCACGCTCAGATATGCATTTTCTGCGATAATCTTGGTGAGACTTCTGTCCGAAGTATGCAGTATCATCGAGATCGCACTTTTCGAGCTATTTAATGCGAGAAACACTTTATCTGATGTTTTCACCACTCCACAGGGCGTTTGATATGCAGAACCGGCGATATCTTGGTTTTCGTGGGGTATCCAGCTGAAAAATGCATTTTCTGCGATAATCTTTGTGTTTCATCTATGAGAAGTATGCAGAATCATCCAGAACGCTCTCTTCGTTCTAGTTAATGCGAGTAACACGTTTTCTGGTGTTTTCACCACTCCACGGTGCGTCTGATATGCAGATCCGGCGACATCGTGGTTTTCGTCGGGTTTCAAGCTGAGATATGCATTTTCTGCGATACTATTGGTGAGACTTCAGTCAGAAGTATGCAGAATCACCTAGATCGCTCGTTTCGAGCTGTTTAATGCGAGAAACACGATATCTGGTTGTTTTCACCACTCCACAGTGCGTTTGATATGCAGAACCGGCGACATCTTGATATTCGTGAGGTTTCAAGCTGAGATATGCATTTTCTGCGATAATCTTTGTGTTTCATCTATGAGAAGTATGCAGAATCATCCAGAACGCTCTTTTCGAGCTAGTTAATGCGAGTAACACGTTTTCTGGTGTTTTCACCACCCCACAGTGCGTTGGATATGCAGAACCGGAGATATTTTGGTTTTCGTCGGGTTTCAAGCGGAGATATGCATTTTCTACAATAAGCTTGGTGAGACATCTGTCCGAAGTATGCAGAAACATCGAGAGCGCTCTTTTCGAGCTATTTAATGCGAGAAACTCGTTTTCTGGGGTTTTCACCACTCCACAGTTCGTTGGAAATGCAGAACCGGAGATATCTTGGGTTTCGTGGGGTTTCAAGCTGAGATATGCATTTTCTGCGATAATCTTGGTGAGACTTCTGTCCGAAGTATGCAGAATCATCGAGATCGCTCTTTTTGAGCTATTTAATGCGAGAAACAAGTTATCCGGTGTTTTCACCACTCCACAGTGCGTTTGATATGCAGAACCAGCGACATCTTGGTTTTCGTGGGGTTTCAAGCTGAGATATGCATTTTCTGCGATAATCTTGGTGAGAGTTCTGTCCGAAGTATGCAGAATCATCGAGATCGCTCTATTCGAGCTATTTAATGCGAGAAACGCGTTATCTGGTGTTTTGACCACTCCACAGTGCGTTTGATATGTAGAGCCGCCGATAACTTGGTTTTCGTGGGGTTTCCAGCTGAAAAATGCATTTTCTGCGATAATCTTTGTGTTTCATCTATGAGAAGTATGCAGAAACATCGAGATCGCTCTTTTCGAGCTATTTAATGCGTGAAACACGTTATCTGATGTTTTCACCACTCCACAGGGCGTTTGATATGCAGAACCGGCGATATCTTGGTTTTCGTGGGGTATCCAGCTGAAAAATGCATTTTCTGCGATAATCTTTGTGTTTCATCTATGAGAAGTATGCAGAATCATCGAGAACGCTCTTTGCGAGCTAGTTAATGCGAGTAACACGTTTTCTGGTGTTTTCAACACTCCACGGTGCGTCTGATATGCAGAACCGGCGATATCTTGGTTTTCGTGGGGTTTCCAGCTGAGATATGTATTTTCTGCGATAATCTTGGTGTTTCATGTATGAGAAGTATGCAGAATCATCGAGAACGCTCTTTTCGAGCTAGTTAATGCGAGAAACAAGTTATCTGGTGTTTTTATCACTCCACAGAGCGTTTGATATGCAGAACCGGCGATATCTTGGTTTTCGTGGGGTTTCCAGCTCAGATATGCAATTTCTGCGATAATCTTGGTGATACTTCTGTCCGAAGTATGCTTAATCATCGAGATCGCTCGATTCGAGCTATTTAATGCGAGAAACACGTTATCTGATGTTTTCACCACTCCACAGGGCGTTTGATATGCAGAACCGGCGATATCTTGGTTTTCGTGGAGTTTCCAGCTGAAATATGCATTTTCTGCGATAATCTTTGTGTTTCATCTATGAGAAGTATGCAGAATCATCCAGAACGCTCTTTTCGAGCTAGTTAATGCGAGTAACACGTTTTCTGGGGTTTTCACCACTCCACAGTTCGTTGGAAATGCAGAACCGGAGATATCTTGGGTTTCGTGGGGTTTCAAGCTGAGATATGCATTTTCTGCGATAATCTTGGTGAGACTTCTGTCCGAAGTATGCAGAATCATCGAGATCGCTCTTTTTGAGCTATTTAATGCGAGAAACAAGTTATCCGGTGTTTTCACCACTCCACAGTGCGTTTGATATGCAGAACCAGCGATATCTTGGTTTTCGTGGGGTTTCAAGCTGAGATATGCATTTTCTGCGATAATCTTGGTGAGAATTCTGTCCGAAGTATGCAGAATCATCGAGATCGCTCTATTCGAGCTATTTAATGCGAGAAACACGTTTTCTGGTGTTTTCACCACCCCACAGTTCGTTGGATGTGCAGAACCGGAGATATCTTGATTTTCGTGAGGTTTCAAGCTGAGATATGCATTTTCTGCGATAATATTGGTGAGACTTCTGTCCGAAGTATGCAGAATCATCCATATCGCTCTTTTTGAGCTATTTAATGCGAGAAACGCGTTATCTGGTGTTTTGACCACTCCACAGTGCGTTTGATATGTAGAGCCGCCGATAACTTGGTTTTCGTGGGGTTTCCAGCTGAAATATGCATTTTCTACGATAATCTTGGTGTTTCATCTATGAGAAGTATGCAGAATCATCGAGTACGCTCTTTTCGAGCTAGTTAATGCGAGAAGCACGTTTCCTGGTGTTTTCTCCACTCTACAGTGCGTCTGATATTTAGAACCGGCGATATCTTGATTTTCGTGGTGTTTCCAGGTGAGATATGCATTTTCTGCGATAATCTTGGTGAGTCTTCTGTCAGAAGTATGTAGAATCATCTAGATCGCACTTTTCGAGCTATTTAATGCGAGAAACACGTTTTCTGGTGTATTCACCACTCCACAGTACGTTTGACATGCAGAAACGGAGATATCTTGGTTTCGGTCGGGTTTTAAGCTGAGATATGCATTTTCTGCGACAATCTTGGTGAGACTTTAGTCAGAAGTATGCAGAATCATCTAGATCGCTCGTTGCGAGCTATTTAATGCGAAAAAACAAGTTTTCTGGTATTTTGACCACTCCACAGTGCGTTAGATATGTAGAGCCGCCGATAACTTGGTTTTCGTGGGGTATCCAGCTGAAAAATGCATTTCCTGCGATAATCTTTGTGTTTCATCTATGAGAAGTATGCAGAATCATCCAGAACGCTCTTTTCGTTCTAGTTAATGCGAGTAACACGTTTTCTGGTGTTTTCACCACTCCACGGTGCGTCTGATATGCAGAACCGGCGATATCTTGGTTTTCGTGGGGTTTCCAGCTGAGATATGCATTTTCTGCGATAATATTGGTGAGACTTCAGTCAGAAGTATGCAGAATCACCTAGATCGCTCGTTTCGAGCTGTTTAATGCGAGAAACACGCTTTCTGGTTGTTTTCACCACTCCACAGTGCGTTTGATATGCAGAACTGGCGACATCTTGATTTTCGTGAGGTTTCAAGCTGAGATATGCATTTTCTGCGATAATCTTTGTGTTTCATCTATGAGAAGTATGCAGAATCATCCAGAACGCTCTTTTCGTTCTAGTTAATGCGAGTAACACGTTTTCTGGTGTTTTCACCACTCCACGGTGCGTCTGATATGCAGAACCGGCGACATCGTGGTTTTCGTCGGGTTTCAAGCTGAGATATGCATTTTCTGCGATAATATTGGTGAGACTTCAGTCAGAAGTATGCAGAATCACCTAGATCGCTCGTTTCGAGCTGTTTAATGCGAGAAACACGCTTTCTGGTTGTTTTCACCACTCCACAGTGCGTTTGATATGCAGAACTGGCGACATCTTGATTTTCGTGAGGTTTCAAGCTGAGATATGCATTTTCTGCGATAATCTTTGTGTTTCATCTATGAGAAGTATGCAGAATCATCCAGAACGCTCTTTGCGAGCTAGTTAATGCGAGTAAAACGTTTTCTGGTGTTTTCACCACTCCACGGTGCGTCTGATATGCAGAACCGGCGATATCTTGGTTTTCGTGGGGTTTCCAGCTGAGATATGCATTTTCTGCGATAATCTTGGTGTTTCATCTATGAGAAGTATGCAGAATCATCGAGAACGCTCTTTTCGAGCTAGTTAATGCGAGAAACAAGTTATCTGGTGTTTTTATCACTCCACAGGGCGTTTGATATGCAGAACCGGCGATAACTTGGTTTTCGTGGGGTTTCCAGCTCAGATATGCAATTTCTGCGATAATCTTGGTGAGACTTCTGTCCGAAGTATGCTTAATCATCGAGATCGCTCGTTTCGATCTATTTAATGCGAGAAACACGTTTTCTGGGGTATTCACAACACCACAGTTCGTTGGATATGCAGAACCGGCGACATCGTGGTTTTCGTCGGGTTTCAAGCTGATATATGCATTTTCTGCGATAATATTGGTGAGACTTCAGTCAGAAGTATGCAGAATCACCTAGATCGCTCGTTTCGAGCTGTTTAATGCGAGAATCACGATATCTGGTTGTTTTCACCACTCCACAGTGCGTTTGATATGCAGAACCGGCGACATCTTGATTTTCGTGAGGTTTCAAGCTGAGATATGCATTTTCAGCGATTATCTTTGTGTTTCATCTATGAGAAGTATGCAGAATCATCCAGAACGCTCTTTGCGAGCTAGTTAATGCGAGTAACACGTTTTCTGGTGTTTTCACCACTCCACGGTGCGTCTGATATGCAGAACCGGCGATATCTTGGTTTTCGTGGGGTTTCCAGCTGAGATATGCATTTTCTGCGATAATCTTGGTGTTTCATGTATGAGAAGTATGCAGAATCATCGAGAACGCTCTTTTCGAGCTAGTTAATGCGAGAAACAAGTTATCTGGTGTTTTTATCACTCCACAGGGCGTTTGATATGCCGAACCGGCGATATCTTGGTTTTCGTGGGGTTTCCAGCTCAGATATGCAATTTCTGCGATAATCTTGGTGATACTTCTGTCCGAAGTATGCTTAATCATCGAGATCGCTCGTTTCGAGCTATTTAATGCGAGAAACACGTTATCTGATGTTTTCACCACTCCACAGGGCGTTTGATATGCAGAACCGGCGATATCTTGGTTTTCGTGGGGTTTCCAGCTGAAATATGTATTTTCTGCGATAATCTTTGTGTTTCATCTATGAGAAGGATGCAGAATCATCCAGAACGCTCTTTTCGAGCTAGTTAATGCGAGTAACACGTTTTCTGATGTTTTCACCACCCCACAGTGCGTTGGATATGCAGAACCGGAGATAGTTTGGTTTTCGTCGGGTTTCAAGCGGAGATATGCATTTTCTACGATAAGCTTGGTGAGACATCTGTCCGAAGTATGCAGAAACATCGAGAGCGCTCTTTTCGCGCTATTTAATGCGAGAAACTCGTTTTCTGGGGTTTTCACCACTCCACAGTTCGTTGGAAATGCAGAACCGGAGATATCTTGGGTTTCGTGGGGTTTCAAGCTGAGATATGCATTTTCTGCGATAATCTTGGTGAGACTTCTGACCGAAGTATGCAGAATCATCGAGATCGCTCTATTCGAGCTATTTAATGCGAGAAACACGTTTTCTGGTGTTTTCACCACCCCACAGTTCGTTGGATGTGCAGAACCGGAGATATCTTGATTTTCGTGAGGTTTCAAGCTGAGATATGCATTTTCTGCGATAATATTGGTGAGACTTCTGTCCGAAGTATGCAGAATCATCCATATCGCTCTTTTTGAGCTATTTAATGCGAGAAACGCGTTATCTGGTGTTTTGAACACTCCACAGTGCGTTTGATATGTAGAGCCGCCGATAACTTGGTTTTCGTGGGGTTTCCAGCTGAAATATGCATTTTCTGCGATAATCTTGGTGAGACTTCTGTCCGAAGTATGCTTAATCATCGAGATCGCTCGATTCGAGCTATTTAATGCGAGAAACACGTTATCTGATGTTTTCACCACTCCACAGGGCGTTTGATATGCAGAACCGGCGATATCTTGGTTTTCGTGGGGTTTCCAGCTGAAATATGTATTTTCTGCGATAATCTTTGTGTTTCATCTATGAGAAGTATGCAGAATCATCCAGAACGCTCTTTTCGAGCTAATTAATGCGAGTAACACGTTTTCTGGGGTTTTCACCACTCCACAGTTCGTTGGAAATGCAGAACCGGAGATATCTTGGGTTTCGTGGGGTTTCCAGCTGAAAAATGCATTTTCTGCGATAATCTTTGTGTTTCATCTATGAGAAGTATGCAGAAACATCGAGATCGCTCTTTTCGAGCTATTTAATGCGTGAAACACGTTATCTGATGTTTTCACCACTCCACAGGGCGTTTGATATGCAGAACCGGCGATATCTTGGTTTTCGTGGGGTATCCAGCTGAAAAATGCATTTTCTGCGATAATCTTTGTGTTTCATCTATGAGAAGTATGCAGAATCATCGAGAACGCTCTTTGCGAGCTATTTAATGCGTGAAACACGTTATCTGATGTTTTCACCACTCCACAGGGCGTTTGATATGCAGAACCGGCGATATCTTGGTTTTCGTGGGGTATCCAGCTGAAAAATGCATTTTCTGCGATAATCTTGGTGAGACTTCTGTCCGAAGTATGCAGAATCATCGAGATCGCTCTTTTTGAGCTATTTAATGCGAGAAACAAGTTATCCGGTGTTTTCACCACTCCACAGTGCGTTTGATATGCAGAACCAGCGATATCTTGGTTTTCGTGGGGTTTCAAGCTGAGATATGCATTTTCTGCGATAATCTTGGTGAGACTTCTGTCCGAAGTATGCAGAATCATCGAGATCGCTCTATTCGAGCTATTTAATGCGAGAAACGCGTTATCTGGTGTTTTGACCACTCCACAGTGCGTTTGATATGTAGAGCCGCCGATAACTTGGTTTTCGTGGGGTTTCCAGCTGAAAAATGCATTTTCTGCGATAATCTTTGTGTTTCATCTATGAGAAGTATGCAGAAACATCGAGATCGCTCTTTTCGAGCTATTTAATGCGTGAAACACGTTATCTGATGTTTTCACCACTCCACAGGGCGTTTGATATGCAGAACCGGCGATAACTTGGTTTTCGTGGGGTTTCCAGCTCAGATATGCA
Organism: Anthophora plumipes; assembly: GCA_951804975.1. Classification (NCBI taxonomy): domain Eukaryota; kingdom Metazoa; phylum Arthropoda; class Insecta; order Hymenoptera; family Apidae; genus Anthophora; species Anthophora plumipes. The sequence continues at coordinate 45,492 of CATORF010000022.1, read as the reverse complement.
ATTTCTGCGATAATCTTGGTGAGACTTCTGTCCGAAGTATGCTTAATCATCGAGATCGCTCGTTTCGATCTATTTAATGCGAGAAACACGTTTTCTGGGGTATTCACAACACCACAGTTCGTTGGATATGCAGAACCGGCGACATCGTGGTTTTCGTCGGGTTTCAAGCTGATATATGCATTTTCTGCGATAATATTGGTGAGACTTCAGTCAGAAGTATGCAGAATCACCTAGATCGCTCGTTTCGAGCTGTTTAATGCGAGAATCACGATATCTGGTTGTTTTCACCACTCCACAGTGCGTTTGATATGCAGAACCGGCGACATCTTGATTTTCGTGAGGTTTCAAGCTGAGATATGCATTTTCTGCGATTATCTTTGTGTTTCATCTATGAGAAGTATGCAGAATCATCCAGAACGCTCTTTGCGAGCTAGTTAATGCGAGTAACACGTTTTCTGGTGTTTTCACCACTCCACGGTGCGTCTGATATGCAGAACCGGCGATATCTTGGTTTTCGTGGGGTTTCCAGCTGAGATATGCATTTTCTGCGATAATCTTGGTGTTTCATGTATGAGAAGTATGCAGAATCATCGAGAACGCTCTTTTCGAGCTAGTTAATGCGAGAAACAAGTTATCTGGTGTTTTTATCACTCCACAGGGCGTTTGATATGCCGAACCGGCGATATCTTGGTTTTCGTGGGGTTTCCAGCTCAGATATGCAATTTCTGCGATAATCTTGGTGATACTTCTGTCCGAAGTATGCTTAATCATCGAGATCGCTCGTTTCGAGCTATTTAATGCGAGAAACACGTTATCTGATGTTTTCACCACTCCACAGGGCGTTTGATATGCAGAACCGGCGATATCTTGGTTTTCGTGGGGTTTCCAGCTGAAATATGTATTTTCTGCGATAATCTTTGTGTTTCATCTATGAGAAGGATGCAGAATCATCCAGAACGCTCTTTTCGAGCTAGTTAATGCGAGTAACACGTTTTCTGGTGTTTTCACCACCCCACAGTGCGTTGGATATGCAGAACCGGAGATAGTTTGGTTTTCGTCGGGTTTCAAGCGGAGATATGCATTTTCTACGATAAGCTTGGTGAGACATCTGTCCGAAGTATGCAGAAACATCGAGAGCGCTCTTTTCGCGCTATTTAATGCGAGAAACTCGTTTTCTGGGGTTTTCACCACTCCACAGTTCGTTGGAAATGCAGAACCGGAGATATCTTGGGTTTCGTGGGGTTTCAAGCTGAGATATGCATTTTCTGCGATAATCTTGGTGAGACTTCTGACCGAAGTATGCAGAATCATCGAGATCGCTCTATTCGAGCTATTTAATGCGAGAAACACGTTTTCTGGTGTTTTCACCACCCCACAGTTCGTTGGATGTGCAGAACCGGAGATATCTTGATTTTCGTGAGGTTTCAAGCTGAGATATGCATTTTCTGCGATAATATTGGTGAGACTTCTGTCCGAAGTATGCAGAATCATCCATATCGCTCTTTTTGAGCTATTTAATGCGAGAAACGCGTTATCTGGTGTTTTGAACACTCCACAGTGCGTTTGATATGTAGAGCCGCCGATAACTTGGTTTTCGTGGGGTTTCCAGCTGAAATATGCATTTTCTGCGATAATCTTGGTGAGACTTCTGTCCGAAGTATGCTTAATCATCGAGATCGCTCGATTCGAGCTATTTAATGCGAGAAACACGTTATCTGATGTTTTCACCACTCCACAGGGCGTTTGATATGCAGAACCGGCGATATCTTGGTTTTCGTGGGGTTTCCAGCTGAAATATGTATTTTCTGCGATAATCTTTGTGTTTCATCTATGAGAAGTATGCAGAATCATCCAGAACGCTCTTTTCGAGCTAATTAATGCGAGTAACACGTTTTCTGGGGTTTTCACCACTCCACAGTTCGTTGGAAATGCAGAACCGGAGATATCTTGGGTTTCGTGGGGTTTCCAGCTGAAAAATGCATTTTCTGCGATAATCTTTGTGTTTCATCTATGAGAAGTATGCAGAAACATCGAGATCGCTCTTTTCGAGCTATTTAATGCGTGAAACACGTTATCTGATGTTTTCACCACTCCACAGGGCGTTTGATATGCAGAACCGGCGATATCTTGGTTTTCGTGGGGTATCCAGCTGAAAAATGCATTTTCTGCGATAATCTTTGTGTTTCATCTATGAGAAGTATGCAGAATCATCGAGAACGCTCTTTGCGAGCTATTTAATGCGTGAAACACGTTATCTGATGTTTTCACCACTCCACAGGGCGTTTGATATGCAGAACCGGCGATATCTTGGTTTTCGTGGGGTATCCAGCTGAAAAATGCATTTTCTGCGATAATCTTGGTGAGACTTCTGTCCGAAGTATGCAGAATCATCGAGATCGCTCTTTTTGAGCTATTTAATGCGAGAAACAAGTTATCTGGTGTTTTCACCACTCCACAGTGCGTTTGATATGCAGAACCAGCGATATCTTGGTTTTCGTGGGGTTTCAAGCTGAGATATGCATTTTCTGCGATAATCTTGGTGAGACTTCTGTCCGAAGTATGCAGAATCATCGAGATCGCTCTATTCGAGCTATTTAATGCGAGAAACGCGTTATCTGGTGTTTTGACCACTCCACAGTGCGTTTGATATGTAGAGCCGCCGATAACTTGGTTTTCGTGGGGTTTCCAGCTGAAAAATGCATTTTCTGCGATAATCTTTGTGTTTCATCTATGAGAAGTATGCAGAAACATCGAGATCGCTCTTTTCGAGCTATTTAATGCGTGAAACACGTTATCTGATGTTTTCACCACTCCACAGGGCGTTTGATATGCAGAACCGGCGATATCTTGGTTTTCGTGGGGTATCCAGCTGAAAAATGCATTTTCTGCGATAATCTTTGTGTTTCATCTATGAGAAGTATGCAGAATCATCGAGAACGCTCTTTGCGAGCTAGTTAATGCGAGTAACACGTTTTTGGTGTTTTCAACACTCCACGGTGCGTCTGATATGCAGAACCGGCGATATCTTGGTTTTCGTGGGGTTTCCAGCTGAGATATGCATTTTCTGCGATAATCTTGGTGTTTCATGTATGAGAAGTATGCAGAATCATCGAGAACGCTCTTTTCGAGCTAGTTAATGCGAGAAACACGTTATTTGGTGTTTTAACCCCCCACAGTGCGTTGGATATGCAGAACCGGAGATATTTTGGTTTTCGTCGGGTTTCAAGCGGAGATATGCATTTTCTACGATAAGCTTGGTGAGACATCTGTCCGAAGTATGCAGAAACATCGAGAGCGCCCTTTTCGAGCTATTTAATGCGAGAAACTCGTTTTCTGGGGTTTTCACCACTCCACAGTTCGTTGGAAATGCAGAACCGGAGATATCTTAGGTTTCGTGGGGTTTCAAGCTGAGATATGCATTTTCTGCGATAATCTTGGTGAGACTTCTGTCCGAAGTATGCAGAATCATCGAGATCGCTCTTTTTGAGCTATTTAATGCGAGAAACAAGTTATCCGGTGTTTTCACCACTCCACAGTGCGTTTGATATGCAGAACCAGCGATATCTTGGTTTTCGTGGGGTTTGAAGCTGAGATATGCATTTTCTGCGATAATCTTGGTGAGACTTCTGTCCGAAGTATGCAGAATCATCGAGATCGCTCTTTTTGAGCTATTTAATGCGAGAAACTCGTTTTCTGGGGTTTTCACCACTCCACAGTTCGTTGGAAATGCAGAACCGGAGATATCTTAGGTTTCGTCGGGTTTCAAGCGGAGATATGCATTTTCTACGATAAGCTTGGTGAGACATCTGTCCGAAGTATGCAGAAACATCGAGAGCGCCCTTTTCGAGCTATTTAATGCGAGAAACACGTTATTTGGTGTTTTCACCACCCCACAGTGCGTTGGATATGCAGAACCGGAGATATTTTGGTTTTCGTCGGGTTTCAAGCGGAGATATGCATTTTCTACGATAAGCTTGGTGAGACATCTGTCCGAAGTATGCAGAATCATCCAGAACGCTCTTTTCGTTCTAGGTAATGCGAGTAACACGTTTTCTGGTGTTTTCACCACTCCACGGTGCGAATGATATGCAGAACCGACGATACCTTGGTTTTCGTCGGGTTTCAAGCTGAGATATGCATTTTCTGCGATACTATTGGTGAGACTTCAGTCAGAAGTATGCAGAATCACCTAGATCGCTCGTTTCGAGCTATTTAATGCGAGAAACACGTAATCTGGTGTTTTCACCACTCCACAGTGCGAATGATATGCAGAACCGACGATACCTTGGTTTTCGTGGGGTTTCAAGCTCAGATATGCATTTTCTGCGTTAATCTTGGTGAGACTTCTGTCCGAAGTATGCAGAGTCATCGAGATCGTACTTTTCGATCTATTTAATGCGAGAAACACGTTTTCTGGGGTTTTCACCACTCCACAGTTGGTTTGATATGCAGAACCGACGATACCTTGGTTTTCGTGGGGTTTCAAGCTCAGATATGCATTTTCTGCGTTAATCTTGGTGAGACTTCTGTCCGAAGTATGCAGAGTCATCGAGATCGTACTTTTCGATCTATTTAATGCGAGAAACACGTTTTCTGGGGTTTTCACCACTCCACAGTTGGTTTGATATGCAGAACCGGCGATGTTTGGTTTTCGTCGGGTTTCAAGCTGAGATATGCATTTTCTACGATAATCTTTGTGAAACATCAGTCCAAAGTATGCAGAAACATCAAGAGCGCTCTTTTCGAGCTATTTAATGCGAGAAACACGTTTTCTGGGGTATTCACCACACCACAGTTCGTTGGATGTGCAGAACCGGAGATATCTTGGTTTTCGTGGGGTTTCAATCTGAGATATGCATTTTCTGCGATAATCTTGTTGAGACCTCTGTCCGAAGTATGCAGAAACATCGAGATCGCTCTTTTCGAGCTATTTAATGCGTGAAACACGTTATCTGGTGTTTTCACCACTCCACAGTGCGTTTGATATGCAGAACCGGCGATATCTTGGTTTTCGTGGGGGTTCAAGCTCAGATATGCATTTTCTGCGATAATCTTGGTGAGACTTCAGTCAGAAGTATGCAGAATCACCTAGATCGCTCGTTTCGAGCTGTTTAATGCGAGAAACACGATATCTGGTTGTTTTCACCACTCCACAGTGCGTTTGATATGCAGAACCGGCGACATCTTGATATTCGTGAGGTTTCAAGCTGAGATATGCATTTTCTGCGATAATCTTTGTGTTTCATCTATGAGAAGTATGCAGAATCATCCAGAACGCTCTTTTCGAGCTAGTTAATGCGAGTAACACGTTTTCTGGTGTTTTCACCACCCCACAGTGCGTTGGATATGCAGAACCGGAGATATTTTGGTTTTCGTCGGGTTTCAAGCGGAGATATGCATTTTCTACAATAAGCTTGGTGAGACATCTGTCCGAAGTATGCAGAAACATCGAGAGCGCTCTTTTCGAGCTATTTAATGCGAGAAACTCGTTTTCTGGGGTTTTCACCACTCCACAGTTCGTTGGAAATGCAGAACCGGAGATATCTTGGGTTTCGTGGGGTTTCAAGCTGAGATATGCATTTTCTGCGATAATCTTGGTGAGACTTCTGTCCGAAGTATGCAGAATCATCGAGATCGCTCTTTTTGAGCTATTTAATGCGAGAAACAAGTTATACGGTGTTTTCACCACTCCACAGTGCGTTTGATATGCAGAACCAGCGATATCTTGGTTTTCGTGGGGTTTCAAGCTGAGATATGCATTTTCTGCGATAATCTTGGTGAGACTTCTGTCCGAAGTATGCAGAATCATCGAGATCGCTCTATTCGAGCTATTTAATGCGAGAAACACGTTTTATGGTGTTTTCACCACCCCACAGTTCGTTGGATGTGCAGAACCGGAGATATCTTGATTTTCGTGAGGTTTCAAGCTGAAATATGCATTTTCTGCGATAATATTGGTGAGACTTCTGTCCGAAGTATGCAGAATCATCCATATCGCTCTTTTTGAGCTATTTAATGCGAGAAACGCGTTATATGGTGTTTTGACCACTCCACAGTGCGTTTGATATGTAGAGCCGCCGATAACTTGGTTTTCGTGGGGTTTCCAGCTGAAAAATGCATTTTCTGCGATAATCTTTGTGTTTCATCTATGAGAAGTATGCAGAAACATCGAGATCGCTCTTTTCGAGCTATTTAATGCGTGAAACACGTTATCTGATGTTTTCACCACTCCACAGGGCGTTTGATATGCAGAACCGGCGATATCTTGGTTTTCGTGGGGTATCCAGCTGAAAAATGCATTTTCTGCGATAATCTTTGTGTTTCATCTATGAGAAGTATGCAGAATCATCCAGAACGCTCTCTTCGTTCTAGATAATGCGAGTAACACGTTTTCTGGTGTTTTCACCACTCCACGGTGCGTCTGATATGCAGAACCGGCGATATCTTGGTTTTCGTGGGGTTTCCAGCTGAGATATGCATTTTCTGCGATAATCTTGGTGTTTCATGTATGAGAAGTATGCAGAATCATCGAGAACGCTCTTTTCGAGCTAGTTAATGCGAGAAACAAGTTATCTGGTGTTTTTATCAATCCACAGGGCGTTTGATATGCAGAACCGGCGATATCTTGGTTTTCGTGGGGTTTCCAGCTCAGATATGCAGTTTCTGCGATAATCTTGGTGAGACTTCTGTCCGAAGTATGCTTAATCATCGAGATCGCTCGTTTCGAGCTATTTAATGCGAGAAACACGTTATCTGATGTTTTCACCACTCCACAGGGCGTTTGATATGCAGAACCGGCGATATCTTGGTTTTCGTGGGGTTTCCAGCTGAAATATGTATTTTCTGCGATAATCTTTGTGTTTCATCTATGAGAAGTATGCAGAATCATCCAGAACGCTCTTTTCGAGCTAGTTAATGCGAGTAACACGTTTTCTGGTGTTTTCACCACCCCACAGTGCGTTGGATATGCAGAACCGCAGATATTTTAGTTTTCGTCGGGTTTCAAGCTTAGATATGCATTTTCTACGATAAGCTTGGTGAGACATCTGTCCGAAGTATGCAGAAACATCGAGAGCGCTCTTTTCGAGCTATTTAATGCGAGAAACTCGTTTTCTGGGGTTTTCACCACTCCACAGTTCGTTGGAAATGCAGAACCGGAGATATCTTAGGTTTCGTGGGGTTTCAAGCTGAGATATGCATTTTCTGCGACAATCTTGGTGAGACTTTAGTCAGAAGTATGCAGAATCATCTAGATCGCTCGTTGCGAGCTATTTAATGCGAAAAAACAAGTTTTCTGGTATTTTGACCACTCCACAGTGCGTTAGATATGTAGAGCCGCCGATAACTTGGTTTTCGTGGGGTATCCAGCTGAAAAATGCATTTTCTGCGATAATCTTTGTGTTTCATCTATGAGAAGTATGCAGAATCATCCAGAACGCTCTTTTCGTTCTAGTTAATGCGAGTAACACGTTTTCTGGTGTTTTCACCACTCCACGGTGCGTCTGATATGCAGAACCGGCGACATCGTGGTTTTCGTCGGGTTTCAAGCTGAGATATGCATTTTCTGCGATAATATTGGTGAGACTTTAGTCAGAAGTATGCAGAATCATCTAGATCGCTCGTTGCGAGCTATTTAATGCGAAAAAACAAGGTTTCTGGTGTTTTGACCACTCCACAGTGCGTTAGATATGTAGAGCCGCCGATAACTTGGTTTTCGTGGGGTATCCAGCTGAAAAATGCATTTTCTGCGATTATCTTTGTGTTTCATCTATGAGAAGTATGCAGAATCATCCAGAACGCTCTTTTCGTTCTAGTTAATGCGAGTAACACGTTTTCTGGTGTTTTCACCACTCCACGGTGCGTCTGATATGCAGAACCGGCGACATCGTGGTTTTCGTCGGGTTTCAAGCTGAGATATGCATTTTCTGCGATAATATTGGTGAGACTTCAGTCAGAAGTATGCAGAATCACCTAGATCGCTCGTTTCGAGCTGTTTAATGCGAGAAACACGCTTTCTGGTTGTTTTCACCACTCCACAGTGCGTTTGATATGCAGAACTGGCGACATCTTGATTTTCGTGAGGTTTCAAGCTGAGATATGCATTTTCTGCGATAATCTTTGTGTTTCATCTATGAGAAGTATGCAGAATCATCCAGAACGCTCTTTGCGAGCTAGTTAATGCGAGTAAAACGTTTTCTGGTGTTTTCACCACTCCACGGTGCGTCTGATATGCAGAACCGGCGATATCTTGGTTTTCGTGGGGTTTCCAGCTGAGATATGCATTTTCTGCGATAATCTTGGTGTTTCATCTATGAGAAGTATGCAGAATCATCGAGAACGCTCTTTTCGAGCTAGTTAATGCGAGAAACAAGTTATCTGGTGTTTTTATCACTCCACAGGGCGTTTGATATGCAGATCCGGCGATAACTTGGTTTTCGTGGGGTTTCCAGCTCAGATATGCAATTTCTGCGATAATCTTGGTGAGACTTCTGTCCGAAGTATGCTTAATCATCGAGATCGCTCGTTTCGATCTATTTAATGCGAGAAACACGTTTTCTGGGGTATTCACAACACCACAGTTCGTTGGATATGCAGAACCGGCGACATCGTGGTTTTCGTCGGGTTTCAAGCTGATATATGCATTTTCTGCGATAATATTGGTGAGACTTCAGTCAGAAGTATGCAGAATCACCTAGATCGCTCGTTTCGAGCTGTTTAATGCGAGAATCACGATATCTGGTTGTTTTCACCACTCCACAGTGCGTTTGATATGCAGAACCGGCGACATCTTGATTTTCGTGAGGTTTCAAGCTGAGATATGCATTTTCTGCGATAATCTTTGTGTTTCATCTATGAGAAGTATGCAGAATCATCCAGAACGCTCTTTGCGAGCTAGTTAATGCGAGTAACACGTTTTCTGGTGTTTTCACCACTCCACGGTGCGTCTGATATGCAGAACCGGCGATATCTTGGTTTTCGTGGGATTTCCAGCTGAGATATGCATTTTCTGCGATAATCTTGGTGTTTCATGTATGAGAAGTATGCAGAATCATCGAGAACGCTCTTTTCGAGCTAGTTAATGCGAGAAACAAGTTATCTGGTGTTTTTATCACTCCACAGGGCGTTTGATATGCAGAACCGGCGATATCTTGGTTTTCGTGGGGTTTCCAGCTCAGATATGCAATTTCTGCGATAATCTTGGTGATACTTCTGTCCGAAGTATGCTTAATCATCGAGATCGCTCGTTTCGAGCTATTTAATGCGAGAAACACGTTATCTGATGTTTTCACCACTCCACAGGGCGTTTGATATGCAGAACCGGCGATATCTTGGTTTTCGTGGGGTTTCCAGCTGAAATATGTATTTTCTGCGATAATCTTTGTGTTTCATCTATGAGAAGGATGCAGAATCATCCAGAACGCTCTTTTCGAGCTAGTTAATGCGAGTAACACGTTTTCTGGTGTTTTCACCACCCCACAGTGCGTTGGATATGCAGAACCGGAGATAGTTTGGTTTTCGTCGGGTTTCAAGCGGAGATATGCATTTTCTACGATAAGCTTGGTGAGACATCTGTCCGAAGTATGCAGAAACATCGAGAGCGCTCTTTTCGCGCTATTTAATGCGAGAAACTCGTTTTCTGGGGTTTTCACCACTCCACAGTTCGTTGGAAATGCAGAACCGGAGATATCTTGGGTTTCGTGGGGTTTCAAGCTGAGATATGCATTTTCTGCGATAATCTTGGTGAGACTTCTGACCGAAGTATGCAGAATCATCGAGATCGCTCTATTCGAGCTATTTAATGCGAGAAACACGTTTTCTGGTGTTTTCACCACCCCACAGTTCGTTGGATGTGCAGAACCGGAGATATCTTGATTTTCGTGAGGTTTCAAGCTGAGATATGCATTTTCTGCGATAATATTGGTGAGACTTCTGTCCGAAGTATGCAGAATCATCCATATCGCTCTTTTTGAGCTATTTAATGCGAGAAACGCGTTATCTGGTGTTTTGAACACTCCACAGTGCGTTTGATATGTAGAGCCGCCGATAACTTGGTTTTCGTGGGGTTTCCAGCTGAAATATGCATTTTCTGCGATAATCTTGGTGAGACTTCTGTCCGAAGTATGCTTAATCATCGAGATCGCTCGATTCGAGCTATTTAATGCGAGAAACACGTTATCTGATGTTTTCACCACTCCACAGGGCGTTTGATATGCAGAACCGGCGATATCTTGGTTTTCGTGGGGTTTCCAGCTGAAATATGTATTTTCTGCGATAATCTTTGTGTTTCATCTATGAGAAGTATGCAGAATCATCCAGAACGCTCTTTTCGAGCTAATTAATGCGAGTAACACGTTTTCTGGTGTTTTCACCACCCCACAGTGCGTTGGATATGCAGAACCGGAGATATTTTGGTTTTCGTCGTGTTTCAAGCGGAGATATGCATTTTCTACGATAAGCTTGGTGAGACATCTGTCCGAAGTATGCAGAAACATCGAGAGCGCTCTTTTCGAGCTAATTAATGCGAGAAACAAGTTATCCGGTGTTTTCACCACTCCACAGTGCGTTTGATATGCAGAACCAGCGATATCTTGGTTTTCGTGGGGTTTCAAGCTGAGATATGCATTTTCTACGATAATCTTGGTGAGACTTCTGTCCGAAGTATGCAGAATCATCGAGATCGCTCTATTCGAGCTATTTAATGCGAGAAACACGTTTTCTGGTGTTTTCACCACCCCACTGTTCGTTGGATGTGCAGAACCGGAGATATCTTGATTTTCGTGAGGTTTCAAGCTGAGATATGCATTTTCTGCGATAATATTGGTGAGACTTCTGTCCGAAGTATGCAGAATCATCCATATCGCTCTTTTTGAGCTATTTAATGCGAGAAACGCGTTATCTGGTGTTTTGAACACTCCACAGTGCTTTTGATATGTAGAGCCGCCGATAACTTGGTTTTCGTGGGGTTTCCAGATGAAATATGCATTTTCTGCGATAATCTTGGTGCTTCATCTATGAGAAGTATGCAGAATCATCGAGAACGCTCTTTTCGAGCTAGTTAATGCGAGAAACACGTTTCCTGGTGTTTTCACCACTCCACAGTGCGTCTGATATTTAGAACCGGCGATATCTTGATTTTCGTGGTGTTTCCGGGTGAGATATGCATTTTCTGCGATAATCTTGGTGTTTCATCTATGAGAAGTATGCAGAATCATCGAGAACGCTCTTTTCGAGCTAGTTAATGCGAGAAACAAGTTATCTGGTGTTTTTATCACTCCACAGGGCGTTTGATATGCAGAACCGGCGATAACTTGGTTTTCGTGGGGTTTCCAGCTCAGATATGCAATTTCTGCGATAATCTTGGTGAGACTTCTGTCCGAAGTATGCTTAATCATCGAGATCGCTCGTTTCGAGCTATTTAATGCGAGAAACACGTAATCTGGTGTTTTCACCACTCCACAGTGCGTATGATATGCAGAACCGACGTTATCTTGGTTTTCGTGGGGTTTCAAGCTGAGATATGCATTTTCTGCGATAATCTTGGTGAGACTTTAGTCATAAGTATGCAGAATCATCTAGATCGCTCGTTGCGAGCTATTTAATGCGAAAAAAAAGTTTTCTGGTGTTTTGACCACTCCACAGTGCGTTAGATATGTAGAGCCGCCGATAACTTGGTTTTCGTGGGGTTTCCAGCTCAGATATGCAATTTCTGCGTTAATCTTGGTGAGACTTCTGTCCGAAGTATGCTTAATCATCGAGATCGCTCGTTTCGAGCTATTTAATGCGAGAAACACGTTATCTGATGTTTTCACCACTCCACAGGGCGTTTGATATGCAGAACCGGCGATATCTTGGTTTTCGTGGGGTTTCCAGCTGAAATATGTATTTTCTGCGATAATCTTTGTGTTTCATCTATGAGAAGTATGCAGAATCATCCAGAACGCTCTTTTCGTTCTAGGTAATGCGAGTAACACGTTTTCTGGTGTTTTCACCACTCCACGGTGCGAATGATATGCAGAACCGACGATACCTTGGTTTTCGTCGGGTTTCAAGCTGAGATATGCATTTTCTGCGATAATCTTTGTGTTTCATCTATGAGAAGTATGCAGAATCATCCAGAACGCTCTTTTCGTTCTAGGTAATGCGAGTAACACGTTTTCTGGTGTTTTCACCACTCCACGGTGCGAATGATATGCAGAACCGACGATACCTTGGTTTTCGTCGGGTTTCAAGCTGAGATATGCATTTTCTGCGATACTATTGGTGAGACTTCAGTCAGAAGTATGCAGAATCACCTAGATCGCTCGTTTCGAGCTATTTAATGCGAGAAACACGTAATCTGGTGTTTTCACCACTCCACAGTGCGAATGATATGCAGAACCGACGATACCTTGGTTTTCGTGGGGTTTCAAGCTCAGATATGCATTTTCTGCGTTAATCTTGGTGAGACTTCTGTCCGAAGTATGCAGAGTCATCGAGATCGTACTTTTCGATCTATTTAATGCGAGAAACACGTTTTCTGGGGTTTTCACCACTCCACAGTTGGTTTGATATGCAGAACCGACGATACCTTGGTTTTCGTGGGGTTTCCAGCTCAGATATGCAATTTCTGCGTTAATCTTGGTGAGACTTCTGTCCGAAGTATGCTTAATCATCGAGATCGCTCGTTTCGAGCTATTTAATGCGAGAAACACGTTATCTGATGTTTTCACCACTCCACAGGGCGTTTGATATGCAGAACCGGCGATATCTTGGTTTTCGTGGGGTTTCCAGCTGAAATATGTATTTTCTGCGATAATCTTTGTGTTTCATCTATGAGAAGTATGCAGAAACATCAAGAGCGCTCTTTTCGAGCTATTTAATGCGAGAAACACGTTTTCTGGGGTATTCACCACACCACAGTTCGTTGGATGTGCAGAACCGGAGATATCTTGGTTTTCGTGGGGTTTCAATCTGAGATATGCATTTTCTGCGATAATCTTGTTGAGACCTCTGTCCGAAGTATGCAGAAACATCGAGATCGCTCTTTTCGAGCTATTTAATGCGTGAAACACGTTATCTGGTGTTTTCACCACTCCACAGTGCGTTTGATATGCAGAACCGGCGATATCTTGGTTTTCGTGGGGGTTCAAGCTCAGATATGCATTTTCTGCGATAATCTTGGTGAGACTTCTGTCCGAAGTATGCAGTATCATCGAGATCGCACTTTTTGAGCTATTTAATGCGAGAAACACTTTATCTGATGTTTTCACCACTCCACAGGGCGTTTGATATGCAGAACCGGCGATATCTTGGTTTTCGTGGGGTATCCAGCTGAAAAATGCATTTTCTGCGATAATCTTTGTGTTTCATCTATGAGAAGTATGCAGAATCATCCAGAACGCTCTCTTCGTTCTAGATAATGCGAGTAACACGTTTTCTGGTGTTTTCACCACTCCACGGTGCGTCTGATATGCAGAACCGGCGACATCGTGGTTTTCGTCGGGTTTCAAGCTGAGATATGCATTTTCTGCGATACTATTGGTGAGACTTCAGTCAGAAGTATGCAGAATCACCTAGATCGCTCGTTTCGAGCTGTTTAATGCGAGAAACACGATATCTGGTTGTTTTCACCACTCCACAGTGCGTTTGATATGCAGAACCGGCGACATCTTGATATTCGTGAGGTTTCAAGCTGAGATATGCATTTTCTGCGATAATCTTTGTGTTTCATCTATGAGAAGTATGCAGAATCATCCAGAACGCTCTTTTCGAGCTAGTTAATGCGAGTAACACGTGTTCTGGTGTTTTCACCACCCCACAGTGCGTTGGATATGCAGAACCGGAGATATTTTGGTTTTCGTCGGGTTTCAAGCGGAGATATGCATTTCCTACAATAAGCTTGGTGAGACATCTGTCCGAAGTATGCAGAAACATCGAGAGCGCTCTTTTCGAGCTATTTAATGCGAGAAACTCGTTTTCTGGGGTTTTCACCACTCCACAGTTCGTTGGAAATGCAGAACCGGAGATATCTTGGGTTTCGTGGGGTTTCAAGCTGAGATATGCATTTTCTGCGATAATCTTGGTGAGACTTCTGTCCGAAGTATGCAGAATCATCGAGATCGCTCTTTTTGAGCTATTTAATGCGAGAAACAAGTTATACGGTGTTTTCACCACTCCACAGTGCGTTTGATATGCAGAACCAGCGATATCTTGGTTTTCGTGGGGTTTCAAGCTGAGATATGCATTTTCTGCGATAATCTTGGTGAGACTTCTGTCCGAAGTATGCAGAATCATCGAGATCGCTCTATTCGAGCTATTTAATGCGAGAAACACGTTTTATGGTGTTTTCACCACCCCACAGTTCGTTGGATGTGCAGAACCGGAGATATCTTGATTTTCGTGAGGTTTCAAGCTGAAATATGCATTTTCTGCGATAATATTGGTGAGACTTCTGTCCGAAGTATGCAGAATCATCCATATCGCTCTTTTTGAGCTATTTAATGCGAGAAACGCGTTATATGGTGTTTTGACCACTCCACAGTGCGTTTGATATATAGAGCCGCCGATAACTTGGTTTTCGTGGGGTTTCCAGCTGAAAAATGCATTTTCTGCGATAATCTTTGTGTTTCATCTATGAGAAGTATGCAGAAACATCGAGATCGCTCTTTTCGAGCTATTTAATGCGTGAAACACGTTATCTGATGTTTTCACCACTCCACAGGGCGTTTGATATGCAGAACCGGCGATATCTTGGTTTTCGTGGGGTATCCAGCTGAAAAATGCATTTTCTGCGATAATCTTTGTGTTTCATCTATGAGAAGTATGCAGAATCATCCAGAACGCTCTCTTCGTTCTAGATAATGCGAGTAACACGTTTTCTGGTGTTTTCACCACTCCACGGTGCGTCTGATATGCAGAACCGGCGATATCTTGGTTTTCGTGGGGTTTCCAGCTGAGATATGCATTTTCTGCGATAATCTTGGTGTTTCATGTATGAGAAGTATGCAGAATCATCGAGAACGCTCTTTTCGAGCTAGTTAATGCGAGAAACAAGTTATCTGGTGTTTTTATCAGTCCACAGGGCGTTTGATATGCAGAACCGGCGATATCTTGGTTTTCGTGGGGTTTCCAGCTCAGATATGCAATTTCTGCGATAATCTTGGTGAGACTTCTGTCCGAAGTATGCTTAATCATCGAGATCGCTCGTTTCGAGCTATTTACTGCGAGAAACACGTTATCTGATGTTTTCACCACTCCACAGGGCGTTTGATATGCAGAACCGGCGATATCTTGGTTTTCGTGGGGTTTCCAGCTGAAATATGTATTTTCTGCGATAATCTTTGTGTTTCATCTATGAGAAGTATGCAGAATCATCCAGAACGCTCTTTTCGAGCTAGTTAATGCGAGTAACACGTTTTCTGGTGTTTTCACCACCCCACAGTGCGTTGGATATGCAGAACCGCAGATATTTTAGTTTTCGTCGGGTTTCAAGCTTAGATATGCATTTTCTACGATAGGCTTGGTGAGACATCTGTCCGAAGTATGCAGAAACATCGAGAGCGCTCTTTTCGAGCTATTTAATGCGAGAAACTCGTTTTCTGGGGTTTTCACCATTCCACAGTTCGTTGGAAATGCAGAACCGGAGATATCTTAGGTTTCGTGGGGTTTCAAGCTGAGATATGCATTTTCTGCGATAATCTTGGTGAGACTTCTGTCCGAAGTATGCAGAATCATCGAGATCGCTCTTTTTGAGCTATCTAATGCGAGAAACAAGTTATCCGGTGTTTTCACCACTCCACAGTGCGTTTGATATGCAGAACCGGCGATGTTTGGTTTTCGTGGGCTTTGAAGCTGAGATATGCATTTTCTGCGATAATATTGGTGAGACTTCTGTCCGAAGTATGCAGAATCATCCATATCGCTCTTTTTGAGCTATTTAATGCGAGAAACGCGTTATCTGGTGTTTTGACCACTCCACAGTGCGTTTGATATGTAGAGCCGCCGATAACTTGGTTTTCGTGGGGTTTCCAGCTGAAATATGCATTTTCTACGATAATCTTGGTGTTTCATCTATGAGAAGTATGCAGAATCATCGAGAACGCTCTTTTCGAGCTAGTTAATGCGAGAAGCACGTTTCCTGGTGTTTTCACCACTCCACAGTGCGTCTGATATTTAGAGCCGGCGATATCTTGATTTTCGTGGTGTTTCCAGGTGAGATATGCATTTTCTGCGATAATCTTGGTGAGTCTTCTGTCAGAAGTATGTAGAATCATCTAGATCGCACTTTTCGAGCTATTTAATGCGAGAAACACGTTTTCTGGTGTATTCACCACTCCACAGTACGTTTGACATGCAGAAACGGAGATATCTTGGTTTCGGTCGGGTTTCAAGCTGAGATATGCATTTTCTGCGACAATCTTGGTGAGACTTTAGTCAGAAGTATGCAGAATCATCTAGATCGCTCGTTGCGAGCTATTTAATGCGAAAAAACAAGTTTTCTGGTATTTTGACCACTCCACAGTGCGTTAGATATGTAGAGCCGCCGATAACTTGGTTTTCGTGGGGTATCCAGCTGAAAAATGCATTTTCTGCGATAATCTTTGTGTTTCATCTATGAGAAGTATGCAGAATCATACAAAACGCTCTTTTCGTTCTAGTTAATGCGAGTAACACGTTTTCTGGTGTTTTCACCACTCCACGGTGCGTCTGATATGCAGAACCGGCGACATCGTGGTTTTCGTCGGGTTTCAAGCTGAGATATGCATTTTCTGCGATAATATTGGTGAGACTTCAGTCAGAAGTATGCAGAATCACCTAGATCGCTCGTTTCGAGCTGTTTAATGCGAGAAACACGATATCTGGTTGTTTTCACCACTCCACAGTGCGTTTGATATGCAGAACTGGCGTCATCTTGATTTTCGTGGGGTTTGAAGCTGAGATATGCATTTTCTGCGATAATCTTGGTGAGACTTCAGTCCGAAGTATGCAGAATCATCGAGATCGCTCTATTCGAGCTATTTAATGCGAGAAACACGTTTTCTGGTGTTTTCACCACCCCACAGTTCGTTGGATGTGCAGAACCGGAGATATCTTGATTTTCGTGAGGATTCAAGCTGAGATATGCATTTTCTGCGATAATATTGGTGAGACTTCTGTCCGAAGTATGCAGAATCATCCATATCGCTCTTTTTGAGCTATTTAATGCGAGAAACGCGTTATCTGGTGTTTTGACCACTCCACAGTGCGTATGATATGTAGAGAGGCCGATATCTTGGTTTTCGTGGGGTTTCCAGCTGAAATATGCATTTTCTACGATAATCTTGGTGTGTCATCTATGAGAAGTATGCAGAATCATCGAGAACGCTCTTTTCGAGCTAGTTAATGCGAGAAGCACGTTTCCTGGTGTTTTCACCACTCCACAGTGCATCTGATATTTAGAACCGGCGATATCTTGATTTTCGTGGGGTATCCAGCTGAAAAATGCATTTTCTGCGATAATCTTTGTGTTTCATCTATGAGAAGTATGCAGAATCATCGAGAACGCTCTTTTCGAGCTAGTTAATGCGAGAAGCACGTTTCCTGGTGTTTTCACCACTCCACAGTGCGTCTGATATTTAGAGCCGGCGATATCTTGATTTTCGTGGTGTTTCCAGGTGAGATATGCATTTTCTGCGATAATCTTGGTGAGTCTTCTGTCAGAAGTATGTAGAATCATCTAGATCGCACTTTTCGAGCTATTTAATGCGAGAAACACGTTTTCTGGTGTATTCACCACTCCACAGTACGTTTGACATGCAGAAACGGAGATATCTTGGTTTCGGTCGGGTTTCAAGCTGAGATATGCATTTTCTGCGACAATCTTGGTGAGACTTTAGTCAGAAGTATGCAGAATCATCTAGATCGCTCGTTGCGAGCTATTTAATGCGAAAAAACAAGTTTTCTGGTATTTTGACCACTCCACAGTGCGTTAGATATGTAGAGCCGCCGATAACTTGGTTTTCGTGGGGTATCCAGCTGAAAAATGCATTTTCTGCGATAATCTTTGTGTTTCATCTATGAGAAGTATGCAGAATCATACAAAACGCTCTTTTCGTTCTAGTTAATGCGAGTAACACGTTTTCTGGTGTTTTCACCACTCCACGGTGCGTCTGATATGCAGAACCGGCGACATCGTGGTTTTCGTCGGGTTTCAAGCTGAGATATGCATTTTCTGCGATAATATTGGTGAGACTTCAGTCAGAAGTATGCAGAATCACCTAGATCGCTCGTTTCGAGCTGTTTAATGCGAGAAACACGATATCTGGTTGTTTTCACCACTCCACAGTGCGTTTGATATGCAGAACTGGCGTCATCTTGATTTTCGTGGGGTTTGAAGCTGAGATATGCATTTTCTGCGATAATCTTGGTGAGACTTCAGTCCGAAGTATGCAGAATCATCGAGATCGCTCTATTCGAGCTATTTAATGCGAGAAACACGTTTTCTGGTGTTTTCACCACCCCACAGTTCGTTGGATGTGCAGAACCGGAGATATCTTGATTTTCGTGAGGATTCAAGCTGAGATATGCATTTTCTGCGATAATATTGGTGAGACTTCTGTCCGAAGTATGCAGAATCATCCATATCGCTCTTTTTGAGCTATTTAATGCGAGAAACGCGTTATCTGGTGTTTTGACAACTCCACAGTGCGTATGATATGTAGAGAGGCCGATATCTTGGTTTTCGTGGGGTTTCCAGCTGAAATATGCATTTTCTACGATAATCTTGGTGTGTCATCTATGAGAAGTATGCAGAATCATCGAGAACGCTCTTTTCGAGCTAGTTAATGCGAGAAGCACGTTTCCTGGTGTTTTCACCACTCCACAGTGCATCTGATATTTAGAACCGGCGATATCTTGATTTTCGTGGGGTATCCAGCTGAAAAATGCATTTTCTGCGATAATCTTTGTGTTTCATCTATGAGAAGTATGCAGAATCATCCAGAACGCTCTTTTCGTTCTAGGTAATGCGAGTAACACGTTTTCTGGAGTTTTCACCACTCCACGGTGCGAATGATATGCAGAACCGACGATACCTTGGTTTTCGTCGGGTTTCAAGCTGAGATATGCATTTTCTGCGATACTATTGGTGAGACTTCAGTCAGAAGTATGCAGAATCACCTAGATCGCTCGTTTCGAGCTATTTAATGCGAGAAACACGTAATCTGGTGTTTTCACCACTCCACAGTGCGAATGATATGCAGAACCGACGATACCTTGGTTTTCGTGGGGTTTCAAGCTCAGATATGCATTTTCTGCGTTAATCTTGGTGAGACTTCTGTCCGAAGTATGCAGAATCATCTAGATCGCTCGTTGCGAGCTATTTAATGCGAAAAAACAAGTTTTCTGGTATTTTGACCACTCCACAGTGCGTTAGATATGTAGAGCCGCCGATAACTTGGTTTTCGTGGGGTATCCAGCTGAAAAATGCATTTTCTGCGATAATCTTTGTGTTTCATCTATGAGAAGTATGCAGAATCATCCAGAACGCTCTTTTCGTTCTAGTTAATGCGAGTAACACGTTTTCTGGTGTTTTCACCACTCCACGGTGCGTCTGATATGCAGAACCGGCGACATCGTGGTTTTCGTCGGGTTTCAAGCTGAGATATGCATTTTCTGCGATAATATTGGTGAGACTTCAGTCAGAAGTATGCAGAATCACCTAGATCGCTCGTTTCGATCTGTTTAATGCGAGAAACACGATATCTGGTTGTTTTCACCACTCCACAGTGCGTTTGATATGCAGAACTGGCGACATCTTGATTTTCGTGAGGTTTCAAGCTGAGATATGCATTTTCTGCGATAATCTTGGTGAGTCTTCTGTCAGAAGTATGTAGAATCATCTAGATCGCACTTTTCGAGCTATTTAATGCGAGAAACACGTTTTCTGGTGTATTCACCACTCCACAGTACGTTTGACATGCAGAAACGGAGATATCTTGGTTTCGGTCGGATTTCAAGCTGAGATATGCATTTTCTGCGACAATCTTGGTGAGACTTTAGTCAGAAGTATGCAGAATCATCTAGATCGCTCGTTGCGAGCTATTTAATGCGAAAAAACAAGTTTTCTGGTATTTTGACCACTCCACAGTGCGTTAGATATGTAGAGCCGCCGATAACTTGGTTTTCGTGGGGTATCCAGCTGAAAAATGCATTTTCTGCGATAATCTTTGTGTTTCATCTATGAGAAGTATGCAGAATCATCCAGAACGCTCTTTTCGTTCTAGTTAATGCGAGTAACACGTTTTCTGGTGTTTTCACCACTCCACGGTGCGTCTGATATGCAGAACCGGCGACATCGTGGTTTTCGTCGGGTTTCAAGCTGAGATATGCATTTTCTGCGATAATATTGGTGAGACTTCAGTCATAAGTATGCAGAATCACCTAGATCGCTCGTTTCGAGCTGTTTAATGCGAGAAACACGATATCTGGTTGTTTTCACCACTCCACAGTGCGTTTGATATGCAGAACTGGCGACATCTTGATTTTCGTGGGGTTTGAAGCTGAGATATGCATTTTCTGCGATAATCTTGGTGAGACTTCAGTCCGAAGTATGCAGAATCATCGAGATCGCTCTATTCGAGCTATTTAATGCGAGAAACACGTTTTCTGGAGTTTTCACCACCCCACAGTTCGTTGGATGTGCAGAACCGGAGATATCTTGATTTTCGTGAGGTTTCAAGCTGAGATATGCATTTTCTGCGATAATATTGGTGAGACTTCTGTCCGAAGTATGCAGAATCATCCATATCGCTCTTTTTGAGCTATTTAATGCGAGAAACGCGTTATCTGGTGTTTTGACCACTCCACAGTGCGTTTGATATGTAGAGAGGCCGATATCTTGGTTTTCGTGGGGTTTCCAGCTGAAATATGCATTTTCTACGATAATCTTGGTGTTTCATCTATGAGAAGTATGCAGAATCATCGAGAACGCTCTTTTCGAGCTAGTTAATGCGAGAAGCACGTTTCCTGGTGTTTTCACCACTCCACAGTGCGTCTGATATTTAGAACCGGCGATATCTTGATTTTCGTGGGGTATCCAGCTGAAAAATGCATTTTCTGCGATAATCTTTGTGTTTCATCTATGAGAAGTATGCAGAATCATCCAGAACGCTCTTTTCGTTCTAGGTAATGCGAGTAACACGTTTTCTGGTGTTTTCACCACTCCACGGTGCGAATGATATGCAGAACCGACGATACCTTGGTTTTCGTCGGGTTTCAAGCTGAGATATGCATTTTCTGCGATACTATTGGTGAGACTTCAGTCAGAAGTATGCAGAATCACCTAGATCGCTCGTTTCGAGCTATTTAATGCGAGAAACACGTAATCTGGTGTTTTCACCACTCCACAGTGCGAATGATATGCAGAACCGACGATACCTTGGTTTTCGTGGGGTTTCAAGCTCAGATATGCATTTTCTGCGTTAATCTTGGTGAGACTTCTGTCCGAAGTATGCAGAGTCATCGAGATCGTACTTTTCGATCTATTTAATGCGAGAAACACGTTTTCTGGGGTTTTCACCACGCCACAGTTGGTTTGATATGCAGAACCGGCGATGTTTGGTTTTCGTCGGGTTTCAAGCTGAGATATGCATTTTCTACGATAATCTTTGTGAAACATCAGTCCAAAGTATGCAGAAACATCAAGAGCGCTCTTTTCGAGCTATTTAATGCGGGAAGCACGTTTCCTGGTGTTTTCACCACTCCACAGTGCGTCTGATATTTAGAACCGGCGATATCTTGATTTTCGTGGGGTATCCAGCTGAAAAATGCATTTTCTGCGATAATCTTTGTGTTTCATCTATGAGAAGAATGCAGAATCATCCAGAACGCTCTTTTCGTTCTAGGTAATGCGAGTAACACGTTTTCTGGTGTTTTCACCACTCCACGGTGCGAATGATATGCAGAACCGACGATACCTTGGTTTTCGTGGGGTTTCAAGCTCAGATATGCATTTTCTGCGTTAATCTTGGTGAGACTTCTGTCCGAAGTATGCAGAGTCATCGAGATCGTACTTTTCGATCTATTTAATGCGAGAAACACGTTTTCTGGGGTTTTCACCACTCCACAGTTGGTTTGATATGCAGAACCGGCGATGTTTGGTTTTCGTCGGGTTTCAAGCTGAGATATGCATTTTCTACGATAATCTTTGTGAAACATCAGTCCAAAGTATGCAGAAACATCAAGAGCGCTCTTTTCGAGCTATTTAATGCGAGAAACACGTTTTCTGGGGTATTCACCACTCCACAGTGCGTCTGATATTTAGAACCGGCGATATCTTGATTTTCGTGGTGTTTCCAGGTGAGATATGCATTTTCTGCGATAATCTTGGTGAGTCTTCTGTCAGAAGTATGTAGAATCATCTAGATCGCACTTTTCGAGCTATTTAATGCGAGAAACACGTTTTCTGGTGTATTCACCACTCCACAGTACGTTTGACATGCAGAAACGGAGATATCTTGGTTTCGGTCGGGTTTCAAGCTGAGATATGCATTTTCTGCGACAATCTTGGTGAGACTTTAGTCAGAAGTATGCAGAATCATCTAGATCGCTCGTTGCGAGCTATTTAATGCGAAAAAACAAGTTTTCTGGTATTTTGACCACTCCACAGTGCGTTAGATATGTAGAGCCGCCGATAACTTGGTTTTCGTGGGGTTTCCAGCTGAAATATACATTTTCTTCGATAATCTTGGTGTTTCATCTATGAGAAGTATGCAGAATCATCCAGAACGCTCTCTTCGTTCTAGATAATGCGAGTAACACGTTTTCTGGTGTTTTCACCACTCCACGGTGCGTCTGATATGCAGAACCGGCGACATCGTGGTTTTCGTCGGGTTTCAAGCTGAGATATGCATTTTCTACGATAATCTTTGTGAAACATCAGTCCAAAGTATGCAGAATCATCGAGATCGCTCTTTTTGAGCTATTTAATGCGAGAAACAAGTTATCCGGTGTTTTCACCACTCCACAGTGCGTTTGATATGCAGAACCAGCGATATCTTGGTTTTCGTGGGGTTTCAAGCTGAGATATGCATTTTCTGCGATAATCTTGGTGAGACTTCTGTCCGAAGTATGCAGAATCATCGAGATCGCTCTATTCGAGCTATTTAATGCGTGAAACACGTTATCTGATCTTTTCACCACTCCACAGGGCGTTTGATATGCAGAACCGGCGATATCTTGGTTTTCGTGGGGTATCCAGCTGAAAAATGCATTTTCTGCGATAATCTTTGTGTTTCATCTATGAGAAGTATGCAGAATCATCCAGAACGCTCTCTTCGTTCTAGATAATGCGAGTAACACGTTTTCTGGTGTTTCCACCACTCCACGGTGCGTCTGATATGCAGAACCGGCGATATCTTGGTTTTCGTGGGGTTTCCAGCTGAGATATGCATTTTCTGCGATAATCTTGGTGTTTCATGTATGAGAAGTATGCAGAATCATCGAGAACGCTCTTTTCGAGCTAGTTAATGCGAGAAACAAGTTATCTGGTGTTTTTATCACTCCACAGTGCGTTTGATATGCAGAACCGGCGATATCTTGGTTTTCGTGGGGTTTCCAGCTCAGATATGCAATTTCTGCGATAATCTTGGTGAGACTTCTGTCCGAAGTATGCTTAATCATCGAGATCGCTCGTTTCGAGCTATTTAATGCGAGAAACACGTTATCTGATGTATTCACCACTCCACAGGGCGTTTGATATGCAGAACCGGCGATATCTTGGTTTTCGTGGGGTTTCCAGCTGAAATATGTATTTTCTGCGATAATCTTTGTGTTTCATCTATGAGAAGTATGCAGAATCATCCAGAACGCTCTTTTCGAGCTAGTTAATGCGGGTAACACGTTTTCTGGTGTTTTCACCACCCCACAGTGCGTTGGATATGCAGAACCGGAGATATTTTGGTTTTCGTCGGGTTTCAAGCGGAGATATGCATTTTCTACGATAAGCATGGTGAGACATCTGTCCGAAGTATGCAGAAACATCGAGAGCGCTCTTTTCGAGCTATTTAATGCGAGAAACTCGTTTTCTGGGGTTTTCACCACTCCACAGTTCGTTGGAAATGCAGAACCGGAGATATCTTAGGTTTCGTGGGGTTTCAAGCTGAGATATGCATTTTCTGCGATAATATTGGTGAGACTTCTGTCCGAAGTATGCAGAATCATCCATATCGCTCTTTTTGAGCTATTTAATGCGAGAAACCCGTTATCTGGTGTTTTGACCACTCCACAGTGCGTTTGATATGTAGAGCCGCCGATAACTTGGTTTTCGTGGGGTTTCCAGCTGAAATATGCATTTTCTACGATAATCTTGGTGTTTCATCTATGAGAAGTATGCAGAATCATCGAGAACGCTCTTTTCGAGCTAGTTAATGCGAGAAGCACGTTTCCTGGTGTTTTCACCACTCCACAGTGCGTCTGATATTTAGAACCGGCGATATCTTGATTTTCGTGGTGTTTCCAGGTGAGATATGCATTTTCTGCGATAATCTTGGTGAGTCTTCTGTCAGAAGTATGTAGAATCATCTAGATCGCACTTTTCGAGCTATTTAATGCGAGAAACACGTTTTCTGGTGTATTCACCACTCCGCAGTACGTTTGACATGCAGAAACGGAGATATCTTGGTTTCGGTCGGGTTTCAAGCTGAGATATGCATTTTCTGCGACAATCTTGGTGAGACTTTAGTCAGAAGTATGCAGAATCATCTAGATCGCTCGTTGCGAGCTATTTAATGCGAAAAAACAAGTTTTCTGGTATTTTGACCACTCCACAGTGCGTTAGATATGTAGAGCCGCCGATAACTTGGTTTTCGTGGGGTTTCCAGCTGAAATATACATTTTCTTCGATAATCTTGGTGTTTCATCTATGAGAAGAATGCAGAATCATCGAGAACGCTCTTTTCGAGCTAGTTGATGCGAGAAGCACGTTTCCTGGTGTTTTCACCACTCCACAGTGCGTCTGATATTTAGAACCGGCGTTATCTTGATTTTCGTGGTGTTTCCAGGTGAGATATGCATTTTCTGCGATAATCTTGGTGAGTCTTCTGTCAGAAGTATGTAGAATCATCTAGATCGCTCGTTTCGAGCTATTTAATGCGAGAAACACGTAATCTGGTGTTTTCACCACTCCACAGTGCGTATGATATGCAGAACCGGCGATGTTTGGTTCTCGTCGGGTTTCAAGCTGAGATATGCATTTTCTGCGATAATCTTGGTGAGACTTCTGTCCGAAGTATGCAGAATCATCGAGATCGCTCTATTCGAGCTATTTAATGCGTGAAACACGTTATCTGATGTTTTCACCACTCCACAGGGCGTTTGATATGCAGAACCGGCGATATCTTGGTTTTCGTGGGGTATCCAGCTGAAAAATGCATTTTCTGCGATAATCTTTGTGTTTCATCTATGAGAAGTATGCAGAATCATCCAGAACGCTCTCTTCGTTCTAGATAATGCGAGTAACACGTTTTCTGGTGTTTTCACCACTCCACGGTGCGTCTGATATGCAGAACCGGCGATATCTTGGTTTTCGTGGGGTTTCCAGCTGAGATATGCATTTTCTGCGATAATCTTGGTGTTTCATGTATGAGAAGTATGCAGAATCATCGAGAACGCTCTTTTCGAGCTAGTTAATGCGAGAAACAAGTTATCTGGTGTTTTTATCACTCCACAGTGCGTTTGATATGCAGAACCGGCGATATCTTGGTTTTCGTGGGGTTTCCAGCTCAGATATGCAATTTCTGCGATAATCTTGGTGAGACTTCTGTCCGAAGTATGCTTAATCATCGAGATCGCTCGTTTCGAGCTATTTAATGCGAGAAACACGTTATCTGATGTTTTCACCACTCCACAGGGCGTTTGATATGCAGAACCGGCGATATCTTGGTTTTCGTGGGGTTTCCAGCTGAAATATGTATTTTCTGCGATAATCTTTGTGTTTCATCTATGAGAAGTATGCAGAATCATCCAGAACGCTCTTTTCGAGCTAGTTAATGCGAGTAACACGTTTTCTGGTGTTTTCACCACCCCACAGTGCGTTGGATATGCAGAACCGGAGATATTTTGGTTTTCGTCGGGTTTCAAGCGGAGATATGCATTTTCTACGATAAGCATGGTGAGACATCTGTCCGAAGTATGCAGAAACATCGAGAGCGCTCTTTTCGAGCTATTTAATGCGAGAAACTCGTTTTCTGGGGTTTTCACCACTCCACAGTGCGTTTGATATGCAGAACCAGCGATATCTTGGTTTTCGTGGGGTTTGAAGCTGAGATATGCATTTTCTGCGATAATATTGGTGAGACTTCTGTCCGAAGTATGCAGAATCATCCATATCGCTCTTTTTGAGCTATTTAATGCGGGAAACGCGTTATCTGGTGTTTTGACCACTCCACAGTGCGTTTGATATGTAGAGCCGCCGATAACTTGGTTTTCGTGGGGTTTCCAGCTGAAATATGCATTTTCTACGATAATCTTGGTGTTTCATCTATGAGAAGTATGCAGAATCATCGAGAACGCTCTTTTCGAGCTAGTTAATGCGAGAAGCACGTTTCCTGGTGTTTTCACCACTCCACAGTGCGTCTGATATTTAGAACCGGCGATATCTTGATTTTCGTGGTGTTTCCAGGTGAGATATGCATTTTCTGCGATAATCTTGGTGTTTCATCTATGAGAAGTATGCAGAATCATCCATATCGCACTTTTCGAGCTATTTAATGCGAGAAACACGTTTTCTGGTGTATTCACCACTCCACAGTACGTTTGACATGCAGAAACGGAGATATCTTGGTTTCGATCGGGTTTCAAGCTGAGATATGCATTTTCTGCCGCAATCTTGGTGAGACTTTAGTCAGAAGTATGCAGAAACATCTAGATCGCTCGTTGCGAGCTATTTAATGCGAAAAAACAAGTTTTCTGGTATTTTGACCACTCCACAGTGCGTTAGATATGTAGAGCCGCCGATAACTTGGTTTTCGTGGGGTATCCAGCTGAAAAATGCATTTTCTGCGATAATCTTTGTGTTTCATCTATGAGAAGTATGCAGAATCATCCACAACGCTCTTTTCGTTCTAGTTAATGCGAGTAACACGTTTTCTGGTGTTTTCACCACTCCACGGTGCGTCTGATATGCAGAACCGGCGACATCGTGGTTTTCGTCGGGTTTCAAGCTGAGATATGCATTTTCTGCGATAATATTGGTGAGACTTCAGTCAGAAGTATGCAGAATCACCTAGATTGCTCGTTTCGAGCTGTTTAATGCGAGAAACACGATATCTGGTTGTTTTCACCACTCCACAGTGCGTTTGATATGCAGAACTGGCGACATCTTGATTTTCGTGAGGTTTTAAGCTGAGATATGCATTTTCTGCGATAATCTTGGTGAGTCTTCTGCCAGAAGTATGTAGAATCATCTAGATCGCTCTTTTCGAGCTATGTAATGCGAGAAACACGTTTTCTGGTGTATTCACCACTCCACAGTACGTTTGACATGCAGAAACGGAGATATCATGGTTTCGGTCGGGTTTCAAGCTGAGATATGCATTTTCTGCGACAATCTTGGTGAGACTTTAGTCGGAAGTATGCAGAATCATCTAGATCGCTCGTTGCGAGCTATTTAATGCGAAAAAACAAGTTTTCTGGTATTTTGACCACTCCACAGTGCGTTAGATATGTAGAGCCGCCGATAACTTGGTTTTCGTGGGGTTTCCAGCTGAAATATACATTTTCTTCGATAATCTTGGTGTTTCATCTATGAGAAGTATGCAGAATCATCGAGAACGCTCTTTTCGAGCTAGTTGATGCGAGAAGCACGTTTCCTGGTGTTTTCACCACTCCACAGTGCGTCTGATATTTAGAACCGGCGATATCTTGATTTTCGTGGTGTTTCCAGGTGAGATATGCATTTTCTGCGATAATCTTGGTGAGTCTTCTGTCAGAAGTATGTAGAATCATCTAGATCGCTCGTTTCGAGCTATTTAATGCGAGAAACACGTAATCTGGTGTTTTCACCACTCCACAGTGCGTATGATATGCAGAACCGGCGATGTTTGGTTCTCGTCGGGTTTCAAGCTGAGATATGCATTTTCTGCGATAATCTTGGTGAGACTTCGGTCCGAAGTATGCAGAGTCATCGAGATCGTACTTTTCGATCTATTTAATGCGAGAAACACGTTTTCTGGGGTATTCACAACACCACAGTTCGTTGGATGTGCAGAACCGGAGATATCTTGGTTTTCGTGGGGTTTCAATCTGAGATATGCATTTTCTGCGATAGTCTTCGTGGGACCTCTGTCCGAAGTATGCAGAAACATCGAGATCGCTATTTTCGAGCTATTTAATGCGAGAAACGCGTTTTCTGGGGTTTTTACCACTCCACAGTTTGTTGGATATGCAGAACCGGAGATATCTTGGTTTTCGCGGGGTTTCAAGCTGAGATATGCATTTTCTGCGATAATCTTGGTGAGTCTTCTGTCAGAAGTATGTAGAATCATCTAGATCGCACTTTTCGAGCTATTTAATGCGAGAAACACGTTTTCTGGTGTATTCACCACTCCACAGTACGTTTGACATGCAGAAACGGAGATATCTTGGTTTCGGTCGGGTTTCAAGCTGAGATATGCATTTTCTGCGACAATCTTGGTGAGACTTTAGTCAGAAGTATGCAGAATCATCTAGATCGCTCGTTGCGAGCTATTTAATGCGAAAAAACAAGTTTTCTGGTATTTTGACCACTCCACAGTGCGTTAGATATGTAGAGCCGCCGATAACTTGGTTTTCGTGGGGTTTCCAGCTGAAATATACATTTTCTTCGATAATCTTGGTGTTTCATCTATGAGAAGTATGCAGAATCATCGAGAACGCTCTTTTCGAGCTAGTTGATGCGAGAAGCACGTTTCCTGGTGTTTTCACCACTCCACAGTGCGTCTGATATTTAGAACCGGCGTTATCTTGATTTTCGTGGTGTTTCCAGGTGAGATATGCATTTTCTGCGATAATCTTGGTGAGTCTTCTGTCAGAAGTATGTAGAATCATCTAGATCGCTCGTTTCGAGCTATTTAATGCGAGAAACACGTAATCTGGTGTTTTCACCACTCCACAGTGCGTATGATATGCAGAACCGGCGATGTTTGGTTCTCGTCGGGTTTCAAGCTGAGATATGCATTTTCTGCGATAATCTTGGTGAGACTTCTGTCCGAAGTATGCAGAATCATCGAGATCGCTCTATTCGAGCTATTTAATGCGTGAAACACGTTATCTGATGTTTTCACCACTCCACAGGGCGTTTGATATGCAGAACCGGCGATATCTTGGTTTTCGTGGGGTATCCAGCTGAAAAATGCATTTTCTGCGATAATCTTTGTGTTTCATCTATGAGAAGTATGCAGAATCATCCAGAACGCTCTCTTCGTTCTAGATAATGCGAGTAACACGTTTTCTGGTGTTTTCACCACTCCACGGTGCGTCTGATATGCAGAACCGGCGATATCTTGGTTTTCGTGGGGTTTCCAGCTGAGATATGCATTTTCTGCGATAATCTTGGTGTTTCATGTATGAGAAGTATGCAGAATCATCGAGAACGCTCTTTTCGAGCTAGTTAATGCGAGAAACAAGTTATCTGGTGTTTTTATCACTCCACAGTGCGTTTGATATGCAGAACCGGCGATATCTTGGTTTTCGTGGGGTTTCCAGCTCAGATATGCAATTTCTGCGATAATCTTGGTGAGACTTCTGTCCGAAGTATGCTTAATCATCGAGATCGCTCGTTTCGAGCTATTTAATGCGAGAAACACGTTATCTGATGTTTTCACCACTCCACAGGGCGTTTGATATGCAGAACCGGCGATATCTTGGTTTTCGTGGGGTTTCCAGCTGAAATATGTATTTTCTGCGATAATCTTTGTGTTTCATCTATGAGAAGTATGCAGAATCATCCAGAACGCTCTTTTCGAGCTAGTTAATGCGAGTAACACGTTTTCTGGTGTTTTCACCACCCCACAGTGCGTTGGATATGCAGAACCGGAGATATTTTGGTTTTCGTCGGGTTTCAAGCGGAGATATGCATTTTCTACGATAAGCATGGTGAGACATCTGTCCGAAGTATGCAGAAACATCGAGAGCGCTCTTTTCGAGCTATTTAATGCGAGAAACTCGTTTTCTGGGGTTTTCACCACTCCACAGTGCGTTTGATATGCAGAACCAGCGATATCTTGGTTTTCGTGGGGTTTGAAGCTGAGATATGCATTTTCTGCGATAATATTGGTGACACTTCTGTCCGAAGTATGCAGAATCATCCATATCGCTCTTTTTGAGCTATTTAATGCGAGAAACGCGTTATCTGGTGTTTTGACCACTCCACAGTGCGTTTGATAAGTAGAGCCGCCGATAACTTGGTTTTCGTGGGGTTTCCAGCTGAAATATGCATTTTCTACGATAATCTTGGTGTTTCATCTATGAGAAGTATGCAGAATCATCGAGAACGCTCTTTTCGAGCTAGTTAATGCGAGAAGCACGTTTCCTGGTGTTTTCACCACTCCACAGTGCGTCTGATATTTAGAACCGGCGATATCTTTATTTTCGTGGTGTTTCCAGGTGAGATATGCATTTTCTGCGATAATCTTGGTGAGTCTTCTGTCAGAAGTATGTAGAATCATCTGCATCGCACTTTTCGAGCTATTTAATGCGAGAAACACGTTTTCTGGTGTATTCACCACTCCACAGTACGTTTGACATGCAGAAACGGAGATATCTTGGTTTCGGTCGGGTTTCAAGCTGAGATATGCATTTTCTGCCGCAATCTTGGTGAGACTTTAGTCAGAAGTATGCAGAATCATCTAGATCGCTCGTTGCGAGCTATTTAATGCGAAAAAACAAGTTTTCTGGTATTTTGACCACTCCACAGTGCGTTAGATATGTAGAGCCGCCGATAACTTGGTTTTCGTGGGGTATCCAGCTGAAAAATGCATTTTCTGCGATAATCTTTGTGTTTCATCTATGAGAAGTATGCAGAATCATCCACAACGCTCTTTTCGTTCTAGTTAATGCGAGTAACACGTTTTCTGGTGTTTTCACCACTCCACGGTGCGTCTGATATGCAGAACCGGCGACATCGTGGTTTTCGTCGGGTTTCAAGCTGAGATATGCATTTTCTGCGATAATCTTGGTGAGTCTTCTGCCAGAAGTATGTAGAATCATCTAGATCGCTCTTTTCGAGCTATGTAATGCGAGAAACACGTTTTCTGGTGTATTCACCACTCCACAGTACGTTTGACATGCAGAAACGGAGATATCATGGTTTCGGTCGGGTTTCAAGCTGAGATATGCATTTTCTGCGACAATCTTGGTGAGACTTTAGTCGGAAGTATGCAGAATCATCTGGATCGCTCGTTGCGAGCTATTTAATGCGAAAAAACAAGTTTTCTGGTATTTTGACCACTCCACAGTGCGTTAGATATGTAGAGCCGCCGATAACTTGGTTTTCGTGGGGTTTCCAGCTGAAATATACATTTTCTTCGATAATCTTGGTGTTTCATCTATGAGAAGTATGCAGAATCATCGAGAACGCTCTTTTCGAGCTAGTTGATGCGAGAAGCACGTTTCCTGGTGTTTTCACCACTCCACAGTGCGTCTGATATTTAGAACCGGCGATATCTTGATTTTCGTGGTGTTTCCAGGTGAGATATGCATTTTCTGCGATAATCTTGGTGAGTCTTCTGTCAGAAGTATGTAGAATCATCTAGATCGCTCGTTTCGAGCTATTTAATGCGAGAAACACGTAATCTGGTGTTTTCACCACTCCACAGTGCGAATGATATGCAGAACCGACGATACCATGGTTTTCGTGGGGTTTCAAGCTCAGATATGCATTTTCTGCGATAATCTTGTTGAGACCTCTGTCCGAAGTATGCAGAAACATCGAGATCGCTCTTTTCGAGCTATTTAATGCGTGAAACACGTTATCTGGTGTTTTCACCACTCCACAGTGCGTTTGATATGCAGAACCGGCGATATCTTGGTTTTCGTGGGGGTTCAAGATCAGATATGCATTTTCTGCGATAATCTTGGTGAGACTTCTGTCCGAAGTATGCAGAATCATCGATATCGTTCTTTTTGAGCTATTTAATGCGAGAAACAAGTTATCCGGTGTTTTCACCACTCCACAGTGCGTTTGATATGCAGAACCAGCGATATCTTGGTTTTCGTGGGGTTTCAAGCTGAGATATGCATTTTTTACGATAATCTTGGTGAGACTTCTGTCCGAAGTATGCAGAATCATCGAGATCGCTCGTTTCGAGCTATTTAATGCAAGAAACTCGTTTTCTGGGGTTGTCACCACTCCACAGTTCGTTGGATATGCAGAACCGGAGATATCTTGGTTTTCGTGGGTTTTCAAGCTGAGATATGCATTTTCTGCGATAATCTTGGTGAGACTTCTGTCCGTAGTACGCAGAGTCATCGAGATCGCTCGTTTCGAGCTATTTAATGCGAGAAACTCGTTTTCTGGGGTTTTCACCACTCCACAGTTCGTTGGATATGCAGAACCGGAGATATCTTGGTTTTCGTGGGGTTTCAAGCTGAGATATGCATTTTCTGCGATAATCTTGGTGAGACTTCTGTCCGAAGTATGCAGAGTCATCGAGATCGCTCTTTTTGAGCTATTTAATGCGAGAAACAAGTTATCCGGTGTTTTCACCACTCCACAGTGCGTTTGATATGCAGAACCAGCGATATCTTGGTTTTCGTGGGGTTTCAAGCTGAGATATGCATTTTCTGCGATAATCTTGGTGAGACTTCTGACCGAAGTATGCAGAATCATCGAGATGGCACTTTTCGAGCTATTTAATGCGAGAAACACGTTTCCTGGTGTTTTCACCACTCCACAGTGCGTCTGATATGCAGATCCGTCGATATCTTGATTTTCGTGGTGTTTCCAGGTGAGATATGCATTTTCTGCGATAATCTTGGTGAGTCTTCTGTCAGAAGTATGTAGAATCACCTAGATCGCTGTTTGCGAGCTATTTAATGCGAGAAACACGTTTTATGGTGTACTCACCACTCCACAGTACGTTTGACATGCAGAAACGGAGATATTTTGGTTTCGGTCGGGTTTCAAGCTGAGATATGCATTTTCTGCGATAATCTTGGTGAGACTTTAGTCAGAAGTATGCAGAATCATCTAGATCGCTCGTTGCGAGCTATTTAATGCGAAAAAAAAGTTTTCTGGTGTTTTGACCACTCCACAGTGCGTTAGATATGTAGAGCCGCCGATAACTTGGTTTTCGTGGGGTATCCAGCTGAAAAATGCATTTTCTGCGATAATCTTTGTGTTTCATCTATGAGAAGTATGCAGAATAATCCAGAACGCTCTTTTCGAGCTAGTTAATGCGAGTAACACGTTTTCTGGTGTTTTCACCACTCCACAGTGCGTTGGATATGCAGAACCGGAGATATTTTGGTTTTCGTCGGGTTTCAAGCGGAGATATGCATTTTCTACGATAAGCTTGGTGAGACATCTGTCCGAAGTATGCAGAAACATCGAGAGCGCTCTTTTCGAGCTATTTAATGCGAGAAACTCGTTTTCTGGGGTTTTTACCACTCCACAGTTTGTTGGATATGCAGACCCGGAGATATCTTGGTTTTCGCGGGGTTTCAAGCTGAGATATGCATTTTCTGCGATAATCTTGGTGAGACTTTTGTCCGAAGTATGCAGAATCATCGAGATCGATCTTTTTGAGCTATTTAATGCGAGAAACAAGTTATCCGGTGTTTTCACCACTCCACAGTGCGTTCGATATGCAGAACCAGCGATATCTTGGTTTTCGTGGGGTTTCAGGCTGAGATATGCATTTTTTACGATAATCTTGGTGAGACTTCTGTCCGAAGTATGCAGAATCATCGAGATCGCTCGTTTCGAGCTATTTAATGCAAGAAACTCGTTTTCTGGGGTTGTCACCACTCCACAGCTCGTTGGATATGCAGAACCGGAGATATCTTGGTTTTCGTGGTGTTTCAAGCTGAGATATGCATTTTCTGCGATAATCTTGGTGAGACTTCTGTCCGAAGTATGCAGAATCATCGAGATCGCACGTTTCGAGCTATTTAATGCGAGAAACTCGTTTTCTGGGGTTTTCACCACCCCACAGTTCGTTGGATATGCAGAACAGGAGATATCTTGGTTTTCGTGGGGTTTCTAGCAGAGATATGCATTTTCTGCGATAATCATAGTGAGACTTCTGTTAGAAGTATGCAGAATCATCGAGATCGCACTTTTCGATCTATTTAATGCGAGAAACACGTTGTCTGGTGTATTCAACACTCCACAGTTGGTTTGATATGCAGAACCGGCGATGTTTGGTTTTCGTCGGGTTTCATGTTGACATATGCATTTTTTACGATAATCATGGTGAGACTTCTGTCCGAAGTATGCAGAATACTCGAGATCGCACTTTTCGAGCTATTCAATGCCAGAAACACGTTATCTGGTGTTTTCAGCACTCCACAGTGCGTTTGATATGCAGAACCAGCGATATCTGGGTTTTCTTGGGGTTTCAAGCTGAGATATACATTTTTTACGATACTCTTGGTGAGACCTCTGTACGAAGTATGCAGAAATATCGAGATCGCTCTTTTCGACCTATTTAATGCGAGAACCACGTTATCTGGTGTTTTCACCACTCCACAGAGCGTTTGATATGCAGAACCAGCGATATCTTGGTTTTCGTGGGGTTTCAAGCTGAGATATGCATTTTTTACGATAATCTTGGTGAGACATCTGTCCCAAGTATGCAGAATCATCGAGATCGCACTTTTCGAGCTATTTAATGCGAGAAACACGTTATCTGGTGTTTTCACCACTCCACAGTGCGTTTGATATGCAGAACCGGCGATATCTTGGTTTTTGTGGAGTTTCAAGCTGAGATATGCATTTTTTACGATAATCTTCGTGAGACTTCTGTTAGAAGTATGCAGAATCATCGAGATCGCTCTTTTTGAGCTATTTAATGCGAGAAACAAGTTATCTGGTGTTTTCACCACTCCACAGTGCATTTGATATGCAGAACCGGCGATATCTTGGTTTTTGTGAGATTTCAAGCTCAGATATGCATTTTCTGCGATAATCTTGGTGAGACTTCTGTCCGAAGTATGCTTAATCATCAAGATCACTCTATTCGAGCTATTTAATGCGAGAAACACGTTATCTGGTGTTTTCTGCACTCCACAGTGCGTTTGATATGCAGAACCAGCGATATCCTGGTTTTCGTGGGGATTCAAGCTGAGATATGCAATTTCTGCGATAATCTTGGTGAGACTTCTGTCCGAAGTATGCAGAATCATCGAGATCGCACTTTTCGAGCTATTTAATGCGAGAAACACGTTATCTGGTGTTTTCACCACTCCACAGTGCGTTTGATATGCAGAACCGGCGATATCTTGGTTTTTGTGGAGTTTCAAGCTGAGATATGCATTTTTTACGATAATCTTCGTGAGACTTCTGTTAGAAGTATGCAGAATCATCGAGATCGCTCTTTTTGAGCTATTTAATGCGAGAAACAAGTTATCTGGTGTTTTCACCACTCCACAGTGCATTTGATATGCAGAACCGGCGATATCTTGGTTTTTGTGAGATTTCAAGCTCAGATATGCATTTTCTGCGATAATCTTGGTGAGACTTCTGTCCGAAGTATGCTTAATCATCAAGATAACTCTATTCGAGCTATTTAATGCGAGAAACACGTTATCTGGTGTTTTCTGCACTCCACAGTGCGTTTGATATGCAGAACCAGCGATATCCTGGTTTTCGTGGGGATTCAAGCTGAGATATGCAATTTCTGCGATAATCTTGGTGAGACTTCTGTCCGAAGTATGCTTAATCATCGAGATCGTACTTTTCGAGCTATTTAATGCGAGAAACACGTTATCTGGTGTTTTCAGCACTCCACAGTGCGTTTGATATGCAGAACCAGCGATATCCTGGTTTTCGTGGGGATTCAAGCTGAGATATGCAATTCCTGCGATAATCTTGGTGAGACTTCTGTCCGAAGTATGCTTAATCATCGAGATCGCACTTTTCGATCTATTTAATGCGAGAAACACGTTATCTGGTGTTTTCACCACTCCACAGTGCGTACGATATGCAGAACTGGCGATATCTTGGCTTTCGTGGGGTTTCAAGCTGAGATATGCATTTTCTACGATAATCCTGGTGAGACTTCTGTCAGAAGTATGCCGAATCTTCGAGATCGCACTTTTCGAGCTGTTTAATGCGAGAAACACGTTATCTGGTGTTTTCACCAGTCCACAGTGCGTTTGATATGCAGATCCGGCGATATCTTGATTTTCGTGGTGTTTCCAGCTGAGATATGCATTTTCTGCGATAATGTTGGTGAGACTTCTGTCAGAAGTATGCAGAACCTTTGAGAACGCGCTTTTCGAGCTACTTAATGCGCGAAACACGTTTTCTGGTGTTTTCACCACTCCACGGTACGTTTGATGTGCAGAACCGGAGAAAACTCGGTTTTCGTCGGGTTTCAAGCTGAGATATGCATTTTCTACGATAATCTTGGTGAGACTTCTGTCAGAAGTATGCAGGATCTTCGAGAACGCTCTTTTCGAGCTACTTAATGCGAGAAACACGCTTTCTGGTGTTTTCACCCCTCCACAGTGCGTTTGATATACAGTACCGGCGACATCTTGGTTTTCGTGGGGTTTCAAGCTGAGATATGCATTTTCTGCGATAATCATGGTGAGACTTCTGTCCGAAGTATGCAGAATCATCGAGAACGCTCTTTTCGTGCTACTTAATGCGAGAAACACGCTTTCTGGTGTTTTCACCACTCCACAGTGCGTTTGATTTGCAGAACCGGCGACATCTTGGTTTTCGTGGGGTTTCAAGCTGAGATATGCATTTTTTACGATAATCTTGGTGAGACTTCTGTCCGAAGTATGCAGAATCATCGAGATCGCTCTATTCGAGCTATTTAATGCGACAAACACGTTATCTAGTGTTTTCACCACCCCACAGTACATTTGACATGCAGAACCGGAGATATCTTGGTTTCGTTCGGGTTTCAAGCTGAGATATGCATTTTCTACGATAATCCTGGTGAGACTTCTGTCAGAAGTATGCAGAGTCTTCGAGATCGCACTTTTCGAGCTGTTTAATGCGAGAAACACGTTATCTGGTGTTTTCACCAGTCCACAGTGCGTTTGATATGCAGAACCGGCGATATCTTGATTTTCGTGGTGTTTCCAGCTGAGATATGCATTTTCTACGATAATGTTGGTGAGACTTCTGTCAGAAGTATGCAGAACATTTGAGAACGCGCTTTTCGAGCTACTTAATGCGCGAAACACGTTTTCTGGTGTTTTCACCAGTCCACAGTGCGTTTGATATGCAGATCCGGCGATATCTTGATTTTCGTGGTGCTTCCAGCTGAGATATGCATTTTCTGCGATAATGTTGGTGAGACTTCTGTCAGAAGTATGCAGAACCTTTGAGAACGCGCTTTTCGAGCTACTTAATGCGCGAAACACGTTTTCTGGTGTTTTCACCACTCCACGGTACGTTTGATGTGCAGAACCGGAGAAAACTCGGTTTTCGTCGGGTTTCAAGCGAAATATGCATTTTCTACGATAATCTTGGTGAGACTTCTGTCAGAAGTATGCCGGATCTTCGAGAACGCTCTTTTCGAGCTACTTAATGCGAGAAACACGCTTGCTGGTGTTTTCACCCCTCCACAGTGCGTTTGACATGCAGTACCGGCGACATCTTGGTTTTCGTGGGGTTTCAAGCTGAGATATGCATTTTCTGCGATAATCATGGTGAGACTTCTGTCCGAAGTATGCAGAATCATCGAGAACGCTCTTATCGTGCTACTGAATGCGAGAAACACGCTTTCTAGTGTTTTCACCACTCCACAGTGCGTTTGATATGCAGAACCGGCGACATCTTGGTTTTCGTGGGGTTTCAAGCTGAGATATGCATTTTTTACGATAATCTTGGTGAGACTTCTGTCCGAAGTATGCTGAATCATCGAGATCGCTCTTTTCGAGCTAGTTAGTGCGAGAAACACGTTATCTGGTGTTTTCACCACTCCACAGTGCGTTTGATATGCAGAACAGTAGATATCTTGGTTTTCGTGGGGTTTCAAGTTGCGATATGCATTTTCTGCGATAATCTTGTTGAGACTTCTGTCAGAAGTAAGCAGAATCATCGAGATCGCTCGTTTCGAGCTATTTAATGCGAGAAACACGTTATCTTGTGTTTTCACCACTCCACAGTATGTTGGATATGCAGAACCGGAGATATTTTGGTTTTCGTCGGGTTTCAAGCTGAGATATACATTTTCTACGATAAGCTTGTTGAAACATCTGTCCGAAGTATGCAGAAACATCGAGTTCGCACTTTTCGAGCTATTTAATGCGAGAAACACGATAGCTGGTGTTTTCATCAATCCACAGTGCGTATGATATGCAGAACCGGCGATATCTTGGTTTTCGTGGGGTTTCAAGCTGAGATATGCATTTTCTGCGATAATCATGGTGAGACTTCTGTCAGAAGTATGCCGAATCTTCGAGAACGCTCTCTTCGAGCTACTTAATGCACGAAACACGTTTTCTGGTGTTTCCACCACCCCACAGTACATTTGACATGCAGAACCGGAGATATCTTGGTTTCGTTCGGGTTTCAAGCTGAGATATGCATTTTCTACGATAATCCTGGTGAGACTTCTGTCAGAAGTATGCCGGATCTTCGAGATCGCTCTCTTCGAGCTACTTAATGCACGAAACACGTTTTCTGGTGTTTCCACTACCCCACAGTACATTTGACATGCAGAACCGGAGATATCTTGGTTTCGTTCGGGTTTCAAGCTGAGATATGCATTTTCTGCGATAATCATGGTGAGACTTCTGTCCGAAGTATGTAGAATCATCGAGAACGCTCTTTTCCTGCTACTTAATGCGAGAAACACGCTTTCTGGTGTGTTCACCACTCCACAGTGCGTTTGATATGCAGAACCGGCGACATCTTGGTTTTCGTGGGGTTTCAAGCTGAGATATGCATTTTTTACGATAAACTTGGTGAGACTTCTGTCCGAAGTATGCAGAATCATCGAGATCGCTCTATTGGAGCTATTTAATGCGACAAACACGTTATCTAGTGTTTTCACCACCCCACAGTACATTTGACATGCAGAACCGGAGATATCTTGGTTTCGTTCGGGTTTCAAGCTGAGATATGCATTTTCTACGATAATCCTGGTGAGACTTCTGTCAGAAGTATGCAGAATCATCGAGAACGCTCTTTTCGTGCTACTTAATGCGAGAAACACGCTTTCTGGTGTTTTCACCACTCTACAGTGCGTTTGATATGCAGAACCGGCGACATCTTGGTTTTCGTGGGGTTTCAAGCTGAGATATGCATTTTTTACGATAATCTTGGTGAGAATTCTGTCCGAAGTATGCAGAATCATCGAGATCGCTCTATTCGAGCTATTTAATGCGACAAACACGTTATCTAGTGTTTTCAGCACTCCACAGTGCGTTTGATATGCAGAACCAGCGATATCTTGGTTTTCGTCGGGTTTCAAGCTGAGATATGCATTTCTTACCATAATCTTGGTGAGACTTCTGTCCGAAGTATGCTGAATCATCGAGATCGCTCTTTTCGAGCTAGTTAGTGCGAGAAACACGTTATCTGTTGTTTTCACCACTCCACAGTGCGTTTGATATCCCGAACAGTAGATATCTTGGGCTTCGTGGGGTTTCAAGCTGAAATATGCATTTTCTGCGATAATCTTGTTGAGACTTCTGTCCGAAGTATGCAGAATCATCGAGGTCGCACTTTTCGAGCTATTTAATGCGAGAAACACGTTATCTGGTGTTTTCACCACTCCACAGAGCGTATGATATGCAGAACCGGCGATATCTTGGTTTTCGTGGAGTTTCAAGCTGAGATATGCATTTTTTACGATAATTTTGGTGAGACTTCTGTCCGAAGTATGCAGAATCATCGAGATCGCTCGTTTCGAGCTATTTGATGCGAGAAACACGTTATCTGGTGTTTTCACCACTCCACAGTGCGTTTGATATGCAGAACAGCCGATATCTTGGTTTTCGTGGGGTTTCAAGCAGAGATATGCATTTTCTGCGATATTCTTGGTGAGACTTCTGTTAGAAGTATGCAGAATCATCGAGATCGCACTTGTCGTGCTATTTAATGCGAGAAACACGTTTTCTGGGGTTTTCACCACTCCACAGTTCGTTGGATATGCAGAACAGCAGATATCTTGGATTTCGTGGGGTTTCAAGCAGAGATATGCATTTTCTGCGATAATCATTGTGAGACTTCTGTTAGAAGTATGCAGAATCATCGAGATCGCACTTGTCGTGCTATTTAATGCGAGAAACACGTTTTCTGGGGGTTTCACCATTCCACAGTTCGTTGGATATGCAGAACAGCAGATATCTTGGTTTTCGTCGGGTTTCATGCTGAGATATGCATTTTGTACGACAAGCTTGGTGAGACATCTGTCCGAAGTATGCAGAAACATCGAGAGCGCTCTTTTCGAGCTATTTAATGCGAGAAACACGTTTTCTGGGGTTTTCACTACTCCACAGTTCTTTGGATATGCAGAACAGGAGATATTTTGGTTTGCGTGGGGTTTCAAGCAGAGATATGCATTTTCTGCGATAATCTTGTTGAGACTTCTGTCCGAAGTATGCAGAATCATCGAGATCGTTCGTTTCCAGCTATTTAATGCGAGAAACACGTTATCTGGTGTTTTAACCACTCCACAGTGCGTTGGATATGCAGAACCGGAGATATTTTGGTTTTCGTCGGGTTTCAAGCTGAGATATGCATTTTGTACGATAAGCTTGGTGAGACATCTGTCCGAAGTATGCAGAATCATCGAGATCGCTCTTTTCGAGCTATTTAATGCGAGAAACACGTTTTCTGGGGTTTTCACCACTCCACAGTTCGTTGGATATGTAGAACAGCAGATATCTTGGTTTTCGTGGGGTTTCAAGCAGAGATATGCATTTTCTGCGATAATCATTGTGAGACTTCTGTTAGAAGTATGCAGAATCATCGAGATCGCACTTGTCGTGCTATTTAATGCGAGAAACACGTTTTCTGGGGTTTTCACCACTCCACAGTTCGTTGGATATGCAGAACAGCAGATATCTTGGTTTTCGTCGGGTTTCAAGCTGAGATATGCATTTTGTACGATAAGCTTGGTGAGACATCTGTCCGAAGTATGCAGAAACATCGAGAGCGCTCTTTTCGAGCTATTTAATGCGAGAAACACGTTTTCTGGGGTTTTCACTACTCCACAGTTCTTTGGATATGCAGAACAGGAGATATTTTGGTTTGCGTGGCGTTTCAAGCAGAGATATGCATTTTCTGCGATAATCTTGTTGAGACTTCTGTCCGAAGTATGCAGAATCATCGAGATCGTTCGTTTCGAGCTATTTAATGCGAGAAACACGTTATCTGGTGTTTTAACCACTCCACAGTGCGTTGGATATGCAGAACCGGAGATATTTTGGTTATCGTCGGGTTTCAAGCTGAGATATGCATTTTCTGCGATAATCTTGGTAAAACATCTGTCCGAAGTATGCAGAAACATCGAGAGCGCTCTTTCCGATCTATTTAATGCGAGAAACACGTTTTCTGGGGTTGTCACCACACCACAGTTCGTTGGATATGCAGAACAGTAGATATCTTGGTTTTCGTGGGGTTTCAAGCAGAGATATGCATTTTGTACGATAAGCTTGGTGAGACATCTGTCCGAAGTATGCAGAATCATCGAGATCGCTCTTTTCGAGCTATTTAATGCGAGAAACACGTTATCTGGTGTTTTAACCACTCCACAGTGCGTTGGATATGCAGAACTGGCGATATCTTGGCTTTCGTGGGGTTTCAAGCTGAGATATGCATTTTCTACGATAAGCTTGGTAAAACATCTGTCCGAAGTATGCAGAAACATCGAGAGCGCTCTTTTCGAGCTATTTAATGCGGGAAACACGTTTTCTGGGGTTGTCACCACTCCACAGTGCGATTGACATGCAGAAC
Source organism: Anthophora plumipes (assembly GCA_951804975.1). Classification (NCBI taxonomy): domain Eukaryota; kingdom Metazoa; phylum Arthropoda; class Insecta; order Hymenoptera; family Apidae; genus Anthophora; species Anthophora plumipes. The sequence goes on along the minus strand of CATORF010000022.1, from coordinate 3,404 downwards.
CGGCGACATCTTGGTTTTCGTGGGGTTTCAAGCTGAGATATGCATTTTTTACGATAATCTTGGTGAGAATTCTGTCCGAAGTATGCAGAATCATCGAGATCGCTCTATTCGAGCTATTTAATGCGACAAACACGTTATCTAGTGTTTTCAGCACTCCACAGTGCGTTTGATATGCAGAACCAGCGATATCTTGGTTTTCGTCGGGTTTCAAGCTGAGATATGCATTTTCTGCGATAATCATTGTGAGACTTCTGTCCGAAGTATGTAGAATCATCGAGAACGCTCTTTTCCTGCTACTTAATGCGAGAAACACGCTTTCTGGTGTGTTCACCACTCCACAGTGCGTTTGATATGCAGAACCGGCGACATCTTGGTTTTCGTGGGGTTTCAAGCTGAGATATGCATTTTTTACGATAAACTTGGTGAGACTTCTGTCCGAAGTATGCAGAATCATCGAGATCGCTCTATTGGAGCTATTTAATGCGACAAACACGTTATCTAGTGTTTTCACCACCCCACAGTACATTTGACATGCAGAACCGGAGATATCTTGGTTTCGTTCGGGTTTCAAGCTGAGATATGCATTTTCTACGATAATCCTGGTGAGACTTCTGTCAGAAGTATGCAGAATCATCGAGAACGCACTTTTCGAGCTATGTAATGCGATAAACACGTTATCTGGTGTTTTCACCACTCCACACTGCGTTTGATATGCAGAACCAGCGAAATGTTGGTTTTCGTGGGGTTTCAAGCTGAGATATGCATTTTTTACGATATTCTTGGTGAGACTTCTGTCCGAAGTATGCAGAATCATCGATCGCTCGTTTCGAGCTATTTAATGCGAGAAACAAGTTATCCGGTGTTTTCACCACTCCACAGTGCGTTTGATATGCAGAACCAGCGATATCTTGGTTTTCGTGGGGTTTCAAGCTCAGATATGCATTTTCTGCGATAATCTTGGTGAGACTTCTGACCGAAGTATGCAGAACCATCGAGATCGCACTTTTCGAGCTATGTAATGCGAGAAACACGTTATCTGGTGTTTTCAGCACTCCACAGTGCGTTTGATATGCAGAACTAGCGATATCCTGGTTTTCTTGGGGATTCAAGCTGAGATATGCAATTTCTGCGATAATCTTGGTGAGACTTCTGTCCGAAGTATGCTTAATCATCGAGATCGTACTTTTCGTGCTATTTAATGCGAGAAACACGTTATCTGGGGTTTTCACCACTCCACAGTTCGTCGGATATGCAGAACAGGAGATATCTTGGTTTTCGTGGGGTTTCAAGCTCAGATATGCATTTTCTGCGATAATCTTGGTGAGACTTCTGACCGAAGTATGCAGAATCATCGAGATCGCACTTTTCGAGCTATGTAATGCGAGAAACACGTTATCTGGTGTTTTCACCACTCCACAGTGCGTATGATATGCAGAACTGGCGATATCTTGGTTTTCGTGGGGTTTCAAGCTGAGATTTGCATTATCTGCGATAATCTTGGTGAGACTTCTGTCCGAAGTATGCAGAATACTCGAGATCGCTCGTTTCGAGCTATTTAATGCGAGAAACAAGTTATCCGGTGTTTTCACCACTCCACAGTGCGTTTGATATGCAGAACCAGCGATATCTTGGTTTTCGTGGGGTTTCAAGCTCAGATATGCATTTTCTGCGATAATCTTGGTGAGACTTCTGACCGAAGTATGCAGAATCATCGAGATCGCACTTTTCGAGCTATGTAATGCGAGAAACACGTTATCTGGTGTTTTCAGCACTCCACAGTGCGTTTGATATGCAGAACCAGCGATATCCTGGTTTTCTTGGGGATTCAAGCTGAGATATGCAATTTCTGCGATAATCTTGGTGAGACTTCTGTCCGAAGTATGCTTAATCATCGAGATCGTACTTTTCGTGCTATTTAATGCGAGAAACACGTTATCTGGGGTTTTCACCACTCCACAGTTCGTCGGATATGCAGAACAGGAGATATCTTGGTTTTCGTGGGGTTTCAAGCTCAGATATGCATTTTCTGCGATAATCTTGGTGAGACTTCTGACCGAAGTATGCAGAATCATCGAGATCGCACTTTTCGAGCTATGTAATGCGAGAAACACGTTATCTGGTGTTTTCACCACTCCACAGTGCGTATGATATGCAGAACTGGCGATATCTTGGTTTTCGTGGGGTTTCAAGCTGAGATTTGCATTATCTGCGATAATCTTGGTGAGACTTCTGTCCGAAGTATGCAGAATACTCGAGATCGCACTTTTCGAGCTATTTAATGCGAGAAACACGTTATCTGGTGTTTTCAGCACTCCACAGTGCGTTTGATATGCAGAACTGGCGATATCTTGGTTTTCGTGGGGTTTCAAGCTGAGATTTGCATTATCTGCGATAATCTTGGTGAGACTTCTGTCCGAAGTATGCAGAATACTCGAGATCGCACTTTTCGAGCTATTTAATGCGAGAAACACGTTATCTGGTGTTTTCAGCACTCCACAGTGCGTTTGATATGCAGAACCAGCGATATCTGTGTTTTCTTGGGGTTTCAAGCTGAGATATGCATTTTTTACGATAATCTTGATGAGACTTCTGTCCGAAGTATGCTTAATCATCGAGATCGCTCGTTTGGACCTACTTAATGCGAGAAGCACGTTATCTGGTGTTTTCACCACTCCACAGTGCGTATGATATGCAGAACTGGCGATATCTTGGTTTTCGTGGGGTTTCAAGCTGAGATTTGCATTATCTGCGATAATCTTGGTGAGACTTCTGTCCGAAGTATGCAGAATACTCGAGATCGCACTTTTCGAGCTATTTAATGCGAGAAACACGTTATCTGGTGTTTTCAGCACTCCACAGTGCGTTTGATATGCAGAACTGGCGATATCTTGGTTTTCGTGGGGTTTCAAGCTGAGATTTGCATTATCTGCGATAATCTTGGTGAGACTTCTGTCCGAAGTATGCAGAATACTCGAGATCGCACTTTTCGAGCTATTTAATGCGAGAAACACGTTATCTGGTGTTTTCAGCACTCCACAGTGCGTTTGATATGCAGAACCAGCGATATCTGGGTTTTCTTGGGGTTTCAAGCTGAGATATGCATTTTTTACGATAATCTTGATGAGACTTCTGTCCGAAGTATGCCTAATCATCGAGATCGCTCGTTTGGACCTATTTAATGCGAGAAGCACGTTATCTGGTGTTTTCACCACTCCACAGTGCGTATGATATGCAGAACCCGCGATATCTCGGTTTTCGTGGGGTTTCAAGCTGAGATATGCATTATCTGCGATAATCTTGGTGAGACTTCTGTCCGAAGTGTGCAGAATCATCGAGATCGCTCTTTTTGAGCTATTTAATGCGAGAAACAAGTTATCTGGTGTTTTCACCACTCCACAGTGCGT
>CATORF010000021.1:0-27185 GCA_951804975.1 Anthophora plumipes | reverse complement strand
CTTCAGACTGAAGTCTCACCAATATTATCGCAGAAAATGCATATCTCAGCTTGAAACACGACGAAAACCACGATGTCGCCGGTTCTGCATATCAAACGCACTCTGGGGGGGGAGGGGGTGAAAACACCAGAAAACGTGTTTCTCGCGTTAAATAGCTCGAAACGAGCGATCTAGATGATTCTGGATACTTCAGACTGAAGTCTCACCAATATTATCGCAGAAAATGCATATCTCAGCTTGAAACACGACGAAAACCACGATGTCGACGGTTCTGCATATCAAACGCACTCTGGGGGGGGGGGGGGGGTGAAAACACCAGAAAACGTGTTTCTCGCGTTAAATAGCTCGAAACGAGCGATCTATATGATTCTGGAAACTTCTGACTGAAGTCTCACCAATATTATCGCAGAAAATGCATATCTCAGCTTGAAACCCGACGAAAACCACGATGTCGCCGGTTCTGCATATCAAACGCACTGTGGGGGGGGGGGGTGAAAACACCAGAAAACGTGTTTCTCGCATTAAATAGCTCGAAACGAGCAATCTAGATGATTCTGGTAACTTCTGACTGAAGTCTCACCAATATTATCGCAGAAAATGCATATCTCAGCTTGAAACACCACGAAAATCAAGATATCGCCGGTTCTGCATATCAAACGAACAGTGAAGTGGTGAAAACAACCAGATAACGTGTTTCTCGCATTAAATACCTCGAAACGAGCGATCTAGGTGATTCTGCATACTTCTGACTGAAGTCTCACCAATATTATCGCGGAAAATGCATATCTCAGCTTGAAACCCGACGAAAACCACGATGTCGCCGGTTCTGCATATCAAACGCACTGTGGTGTGATGAAAACACCAGAAAACGTGTTTCTCGCATTAAATAGCTCGAAAAGAGCGAATTCGATGATTCGGCATACTTCGGACAGAAGTCTCACCAATATTATCGCAGAAAATGCATATCTCAGCTTGAAACCTCACGAAAATCAAGATGTCGCCGGTTCTGCATATCAAACGCACTGTGGGGGGGGGGGGTGAAAACACCAGAAAACGTGTTTCTCGCATTAAATAGCTCGAAACGAGCGATCTAGATGATTCTGGAAACTTCTGACTGAAGTCTCACCAATATTATCGCAGAAAATGCATATCTCAGCTAGAAACCTCACGAAAATCAAGATGTCGCCGGTTCTGCATATCAAACGCACTATGGAGTGGTGAAAACAACCAGATAACGTATTTCTCGCATGAAATAGCCCGAAACGAACGATCTAGATGATTCTGCACACTCCTGACTGAAGTGTCACCAAGATTATCGCAGAAAATGCATATCTCAGCTGGAAACACCACGAAAATCAAGATATCGCCGGTTCTGCATATCAAACGCACTATGGAGTGGTGAAAACAACCAGATAACGTATTTCTCGCATTAGATAGCTCGAAACAAACGATCTAGATGATTCTGCACACTTCTGACTGAAGTCTCACCAAGATTATCGCAGAAAGTGCATATATCAGCTGGAAACACCACGAAAATCAAGATATCGCCGGTTCTGCATATCAAACGCACTATGGAGTGGTGAAAACAACCAGATAACGCGTTTCTCGCATTAACTAGCTCGGAAAGAGCGTTCTCGATGATTCTGCATACTTCTCATAGATGAAAAACCAAGATTATCGCAGAAAATGCATATTTCAGCTGGAAACCCCACGAAAACCAAGTTATCGGCGGCTCTACATATCAAACGCACTGTGGAGTGGTCAAAACACCAGATAACGTGTTTCTCGCATTAAATAGCTCGAAAAGAGCGATATCGAAGTTTCTGCATACATCTGACAGAGGTCTCACCAATATTATCGTAGAAAATGCATATCTCAGCTTGAAACTCGACCGAAACCAAGATATCTCCGGTTCTGCATGTCAAACGTACAGTGGAGTGGTGAATACACCAGAAAACGTGTTTCTCACATTAAATAGCTCGAAAAGAGCGATCTAGGTGATTCTGCATACTTCAGACTGAAGTCTCACCAATATTATCGCAGAAAAGGCATATCTCAGCTAGAAACCTCACGAAAATCAAGATGTCGCCGGTTCTGCATATCAAACGCACTATGGAGTGGTGAAAACAACCAGATAACGTATTTCTCGCATTAAATAGCTCGAAACGAACGATCTAGATGATTCTGCACACTTCTGACTGAAGTCTCACCAAGATTATCGCAGAAAATGCATATCTCAGCTGGTAACACCACGAAAAACAAGATATCGCCGGTTCTGCGTATCAGACGCACTGTGGAGTGCTGAAAACACTAGAAAACGTGTTTCTCGCATTAGCTGGCTCGAAAAGAGCGTTCTCGATGATTCTGCATACTTCTCATAGATGAAACACCAAGATTATCGCAGAAAATGCATATTTCAGCTGGAAAACCCACGAAAACCAAGTTATCGGCGGCTCTACATATCAAACGCACTGTGGAGTGGTCAAAACACCTGATAACGTGTTTCTCGCATTAAATAGCTCGAAAAGAGCGATCTAGATGATTGTGCATACTTCTGACAGAAGACTCACCAAGATTATCGCAGAAAGTGCATATCTCAGCTTGAAACCTCACGAAAACCAAGATATCTCCGGTTCTGCACATCAAACGTACTGTGGAGTGGTGAAAACACCAGAAAACGTGTTTCTCGCATTAAGTAGCTCGAAAAGAGCGCTCTCGACGTTTCTGCATACATCGGACAGATGTTTCACCAAGCTTATCGTAGAAAATGCATATCTCAGCTTGAAACCCGACGAAAACCAAAATATCGCCGGTTCTGCATATCAAACCAACTGTGGAGTGGTGAAAACAACCAGATAACGTGTTTCTCGCATTAAATAGCTCGAAACGAGCGATCTAGGTGATTCTGCATACTTCTGACTGAAGTCTCACCAATATTATCAGAGAAAATGCATATCTCAGCTGGAAACACCACGAAAATCAAGATATCGCCGGTTCTCCATATCAAACACACTGTGGAGTGGTGAAAACGCCAGAAAACGAGTTGCTCGCATTAACTAGCTCGAAAAGAGCGTTCTCGATGATTCTGCATACTTCTCATAGTTGAAACACCAAGATTATCGCAGAAAATGCATATTTCAGCTGAAAAACCCACGAAAACCAAGTTATCGGCGGCTCTACATATCAAACGCACTGTGGTGTGGTGAAAACACAAGAAAACGTGTTTCTCGCATTAAATAGCTCGAAACGAGCGATCTAGATGTTTCTGCATACTTCTGACAGAAGACTCACCAAGATTATCGCAGAAAATGCATATCTCAGCTGGAAACCCCACGAAAACCAAGATATCGCCGTTTCTGCTTATCAGACGCACTGTGGAGTGGTGAAAACACCAGAAAACGTGTTTCTCGCATTAACTAGCTCGACAACAGCGTTCTCGATGATTCTGCATACTTTTCATAGTTGAAACACCAAGATTATCGCAGAAAATGCATATTTCAGCTGGAAACCCCACGAAAACCAAGTTATCGGCGGCTCTACATATCAAACGCACTGTGGAGTGGTCAAAACACCAGATAACGTGTTTCTCGCATTAAATAGCTCGAAAAGAGCGATATCGAAGATTCTGCATACATCTGACAGAGGTCTCACCAATATTATCGTAGAAAATGCATATCTCAGCTGGATACACCACGAAAACAAAGTTATCGGCGGCTCTACATATCAAACGCACTGTGGAGTGGTCAAAACACCAAATAACGTGTTTCTCGCATTAAATAGCTCGAAAAGAGCGATATCGATAATTCTGCATACTTCGGACAGAAGTCTCACCAATATTATCGCAGAAAATGCATATCTCAGCTTGAAACCTCACGAAAATCAAGATGACGCCGGTTCTGCATATCAAACGCACTGTGGAGTGGTGAAAACAACCAGATAACGTGTTTCTCGCATTAAATAGCTCGAAACGAGCGATCTAGGTGATTCTGCATACTTCTGACTGAAGTCTCACCAATATTATCGCAGAAAATGCATATCTCAGCTTGAAACCCGACGAAAACCAAGATATCGTCGGTTCTGCATACCAGACGCACTGTGGAATGTTGAAAACACCAGAAAACGTGTTTCTCGCAATTCACTATCTCGAAAAGAGCGTTCTCGATGATTCTGCATACTTCTCATAGACGAAACACCAAGATTATCGCAGAAAATGCATATTTCAGCTGGAAACCCCACGAAAACCAAGTTATCGGCGGCTCTACATATCAAACGCACTGTGGAGTGGTCAAAACACCAGAAAACGTGTTTCTCGCATTAAATAGCTCGAATAGAGCGATATCGATGATTCTTCATACTTCGGGCAGAAGTCTGAACAAGATTATCGTAAAAAATGCATATCTCAGCCAGAAACCCCACGAAAACCCAGATATCGCTGGTTCTGCATATCAAACGCACTGTGGAGTGGTGAAAACACCGGATAAGGTTTTTCTCGCATTAGCTAGCTCGAAAAGAGCGATCTCGATGTTTCAGCATACTTCGGACAGAAGTCTCACCAAGATTATCGTAAAAAATGCATATCTCCGCATGAATCCCCACGAAAACCAAGATGTCGCCGGTTCTGTATATCAAACGCACTGTGGAGTGGTGAAAACACCAGAAAACGTGTTTCTCGCATTAAGTAGCTCGAAAAGAGCGTTCTCGAAGATCCTGCATACTTCTGACAGAAGTCTCACCAAGATTATCGTAGAAAATGCTTATCTCAGCTTGAATCCCGACCGAAACCGAGTTATCTCCGGTTCTGCACATCAAACGTACCGTCGAGTGTTGAAAACACCAGAAAACGTGTTTCGTGCATGAAGTAGCTCGAAAAGAGCGTTCTAGATGATTCTGCATACTTCCGACTGAAGTCTCACCAATATTATCGCAGAAAATGCATATCTCAGCTTGAAACCCCCGAAAACCAGGATATCGCTGGTTCTGCATATCAAACGCACTGTGGAGTGGTGAAAACACCAGATAACGTGTTTCTCGCATTAAATAGCTCGAAAAGAGCGATCTAGATGATTCAGCATACTTCGGACAGAAGTCTCACCAAGATTATCGCAGGAAATGCATATCTCAGCTTGAAACCCCACGAAAACCAAGATATCTCCGGTTCTGCATATCCAACGAACTGTGGAGTGGTGAAAACCCCAGAAAACGTGTTTCTCGCATTAAGAAGCTCGAAAAGAGCGCTCTCGATGTTTCTGCATACTTTGGACAGATGTTTCACCAAGCTTATCGTAGAAAATGCATATCTCAGCTTGAAACCCGACGAAAACCAAGATGTCGCCGGTTCTGCATATCAAACGCACTGTGGAGTGGTTAAAACACCAGGAAACGTGTTTCTCGCATTAAGTAGCTCGAAAAGAGCGTTCTCGAAGATCCTGCATACTTCTGACAGAAGTCTCACCAAGATTATCGTAGAAAATGCATATCTCAGCTTGAAACCCGACCGAAACCGAGTTATCTCCGGATCTGCACATCAAACGTACCGTGGAGTGGTGAAAACACCAGAAAACGGGTTTCGTGCATTAAGTAGCTCGAAAAGAGCGATCTAGATGATTCTGCATTCTTCTGACTGAAGTCTCACCAATATTATCGCAGAAAATGCATATCTCAGCTGGAAACCCCACGAAAACCAAGATATCGCCGTTTCTGCTTATCAGACGCACTGTGGAGTGGTGAAAACACCAGAAAACGTGTTTCTCGCATTAACTAGCTCGACAACAGCGTTCTCGATGATTCTGCATACTTTTCATAGTTGAAACACCAAGATTATCGCAGAAAATGCATATCTCAGCTGGATACACCACGAAAACAAAGTTATCGGCGGCTCTACATATCAAACGCACTGTGGAGTGGTCAAAACACCAAATAACGTGTTTCTCGCATTAAATAGCTCGAAAAGAGCGATATCGATAATTCTGCATACTTCGGACAGAAGTCTCACCAATATTATCGCAGAAAATGCATATCTCAGCTTGAAACCTCACGAAAATCAAGATGACGCCGGTTCTGCATATCAAACGCACTGTGGAGTGGTGAAAACAACCACATAACGTGTTTCTCGCATTAAATAGCTCGAAACGAGCGATCTAGGTGATTCTGCATACTTCTGACTGAAGTCTCACCAATATTATCGCAGAAAATGCATATCTCAGCTTGAAACCCGACGAAAACCAAGATATCGTCGGTTCTGCATACCAGACGCACTGTGGAATGTTGAAAACACCAGAAAACGTGTTTCTCGCATTCACTATCTCGAAAAGAGCGTTGTCGATGATTCTGCATACTTCTCATAGACGAAACACCAAGATTATCGCAGAAAATGCATATTTCAGCTGGAAACCCCACGAAAACCAAGTTATCGGCGGCTCTACATATCAAACGCACTGTGGAGTGGTCAAAACACCAGAAAACGTGTTTCTCGCATTAAATAGCTCGAATAGAGCGATATCGATGATTCTTCATACTTCGGGCAGAAGTCTCAACAAGATTATCGTAAAAAATGCATATCTCAGCCAGAAACCCCACGAAAACCCAGATATCGCTGGTTCTGCATATCAAACGCACTGTGGAGTGGTGAAAACACCGGATAAGGTTTTTCTCGCATTAGCTAGCTCGAAAAGAGCGATCTCGATGTTTCAGCATACTTCGGACAGAAGTCTCACCAAGATTATCGTAAAAAATGCATATCTCCGCATGAATCCCCACGAAAACCAAGATATCGCTGGTACTGCATATCAAACGCACTGTGGAGTGGTGAAAACACCAGATAACGTGTTTCTCGCATTAAATAGCTCGAAAAGAGCGCTCTCGATGTTTCTGCATACATCGGACAGAAGTCTCACCAAGATTATCGCAGAAAATGCATATCTCAGCTTGACACCCCACGAAAACCAAGATGTCGCCGGTTCTGTATATCAAACGCACTGTGGAGTGGTGAAAACACCAGAAAACGTGTTTCTCGCATTAAGTAGCTCGAAAAGAGCGTTCTCGAAGATCCTGCATACTTCTGACAGAAGTCTCACCAAGATTATCGTAGAAAATGCTTATCTCAGCTTGAATCCCGACCGAAACCGAGTTATCTCCGGTTCTGCACATCAAACGTACCGTCGAGTGGTGAAAACACCAGAAAACGTGTTTCGTGCATGAAGTAGCTCGAAAAGAGCGTTCTAGATGATTCTGCATACTTCCGACTGAAGTCTCACCAATATTATCGCAGAAAATGCATATCTCAGCTTGAAACCCCCGAAAACCAGGATATCGCTGGTTCTGCATATCAAACGCACTGTGGAGTGGTGAAAACACCAGATAACGTGTTTCTCGCATTAAATAGCTCGAAAAGAGCGATCTAGATGATTCAGCATACTTCGGACAGAAGTCTCACCAAGATTATCGAAGGAAATGCATATCTCAGCTTGAAACCCCACGAAAACCAAGATATCTCCGGTTCTGCATATCCAACGAACTGTGGAGTGGTGAAAACCCCAGAAAACGTGTTTCTCGCATTAAGAAGCTCGAAAAGAGCGCTCTCGATGTTTCTGCATACTTTGGACAGATGTTTCACCAAGCTTATCGTAGAAAATGCATATCTCAGCTTGAAACCCGACGAAAACCAAGATGTCGCCGGTTCTGCATATCAAACGCACTGTGGAGTGGTTAAAACACCAGGAAACGTGTTTCTCGCATTAAGTAGCTCGAAAAGAGCGTTCTCGAAGATCCTGCATACTTCTGACAGAAGTCTCACCAAGATTATCGTAGAAAATGCATATCTCAGCTTGAAACCCGACCGAAACCGAGTTATCTCCGGATCTGCACATCAAACGTACCGTGGAGTGGTGAAAACACCAGAAAACGGGTTTCGTGCATTAAGTAGCTCGAAAAGAGCGATCTAGATGATTCTGCATTCTTCTGACTGAAGTCTCACCAATATTATCGCAGAAAATGCATATTTCAGCTGGAAACCCCACGAAAACCAAGTTATCGGCGGCTCTACATATCAAACGCACTGTGGAGTGGTCAAAACACCAGAAAACTTGTTTTTTCGCATTAAATAGCTCGAAACGAGCGATCTAGATGATTCTGCATACTTCTGACTGAAGTCTCACCAATATTATCGCAGAAAATACATATCTCAGCTAGAAACATCACGAAAATCAAGATGTCGCCGGTTCTGCACATCAAACGCACTGTGGAGTGGTGAAAACACCAGATAACGTGTTTCTCGCATTAAATAGCTCGAAAATTACGATCTCGATGATTCTGCATACTTCTAACAGAAGTCTCAACAAGATTATCGCTGAAAATGCATATCTCTGCTTGAAACCCCACGAAAACGAAGATATCTACTGTTCTGCATATCCAAGGAACTGTGGAGTGGTGAAAACACCAGATAACGTGTTTCTCGCACTAACTAGCTCGAAAAGAGCGATCTCCATGATTCAGCATACTTCGGACAGAAGTCTCAACAAGATTATCGCAGGAAATGCATATCTCAGCTTGAAACCCCACGAAAACCAAGATGTCGCCGGTTCTGCATATCAAACGCACTGTGGAGTGGTCAAAACACCAGAGAACGTGTTTCTCGCATTAAATAGCTCGAAAAGAGCGATCTAGATGATTCTGCATACTTCTGACTGAAGTCTCACCAATATTATCGCAGAAAATGCATTTCTCAGCTCGAAACCTCACGAAAATCAAGATGTTGCCGGTTCTGCATATCAAACGCACTGTGGAGTGGTGAAAACAACCAGAGAACGTGTTTCTCGCATTAAATAGCTCGAATAGAGCGATCTAGATGACTCTGCATACTTCTGACAAAAGACCCACCAAGATTATCGCAGGAAATGCATATCTCAGCTTGAAACCCGACGAAAACCAAAATATCGCCGGTTCTGCAAATCAAACCAACTGTGGCGTGGTGAAAACACCAGATAACGTGTTTCTCGCATTAAATAGCTCGAAAAGCGCGATCTAGATGATTCTGCATACTTCTGACAAAAGACCCACCAAGATTATCGCAGAAAATGCATATCTCATCTGGAAACACCACGAAAATCAAGATATCGCCTGTTCTGCATATCAAACGCACTGTGGAGTGGTGAAAACACCAGATAACGTGTTTCTCGCATTCAATAGCTCGAAAATTACGATCTCGATGATTCTGCATACTTCTAACAGAAGTCTCACCAAGATTATCGCTGAAAATGCATATCTCTGCTTGAAACCCCACGAAAACGAAGATATCTACTGTTCTGCATATCCAAGGAACTGTGGAGTGGTGAAAACACCAGATAACGTGTTTCTCGCACTAACTAGCTCGAAAAGAGCGATCTCCATGATTCAGCATACTTCGGACAGAAGTCTCAACAAGATTATCGCAGGAAATGCATATCTCATCTTGAAACTCCACGAAAACCAAGATATCTCCTGTTCTGCATATCCAACGAACTGTGGAGTGGTGAAAACACCAGATAACGTGTTTCTCGCATTAAATAGCTCGAAACGAGCGATCTCGATGATTCTGCATACTTCGGACAGAAGTCTCAACAAGATTATCGCAGAAAAAGCATATCTCAGCTTGAAACCCCACGAAAACCAAGATATGTACTGTTCTGCATATCAAACGCACTGTGGAGTGGTGAAAACAACCAGAGAACGTGTTTCTCGCATTAAATAGCTCGAAAAGAGCGATCCCGATGGTTCAGCAAACTTCGGACAGAAGTCTCACCAAGATTATCGCAGAAAATGCATATCTCTGCTTGAAACTCCACGAAAACCAAGATATCTACTGTTCTGCATATCCAACGAACTGTGGAGTGGTGAAAACACCAGATAACGTGTTTCTCGCACTAACTAGCTCGAAAAGAGCGATCTCCATGATTCAGCATACTTCGGACAGAAGTCTCACCAAGATTATCGCAGAAAATGCATATCTCATCTGGAAACCCCACGAAAACAAAGATATCGCCGGTTCTGCATATTAAACGCACTGTGGAGTGGTGAAAACACCAGATAACGTGTTTCTCGCATTAAATAGCTCGATACAAGCGATCTCGATGATTCTGCATGCTTCGGACAGAAGTCTCACCAAGATGATCGTAGAAAATGCATATCTCAGCGTGAAACCCGACGAAAACCAAAATATCGCCGGTTCTGCATATCAAACGCACTGTGGAGTGGTGAAAACCCCAGAAAACGAGTTTCTCGCATTAAATAGCTCGAAAAGAGCGCACTTGATGTTTCTGCATACTTCGGACACATGTTTCACCAAGCTTATCGTAGAAAATGCATATCTCAGCTTGAAACCCGACGAAAACCAAAATATCGCCGGTTCTGCATATCAAACCAACTGTGGAGTGGTGAAAACACCAGATAACGTGTTTCTCGCATTAAATAGCTCGAAACGAGCGATCTCGATGATTCTGCATACTTCGGACAGAAGTCTCAACAATATTATCGCAGAAAAAGCATATCTCAGCTTGAAACCCCACGAAAACCAAGATATCTACTGTTCTGCATATCCAACGAACTGTGGAGTGGTGAAAACACCAGATAACGTGTTTCTCGCACTAACTAGCTCGAAAAGAGCGATCTCCATGCTTCAGCATACTTCGGACTGATGTCTCACCAAGATTATCGCAGAAAATGCATATCTCATCTGGAAACCCCACGAAAACAAAGATATCGCCGGTTCTGCATATTAAACGCACTGTGGAGTGGTGAAAACACCAGATAACGTGTTTCTCGCATTATATAGCTCGAAACAAGCGATCTCGATGATTCTGCATGCTTCGGACAGAAGTCTCACCAAGATTATCGCAGAAAATGCATATCTCTGCTTGAAACCCCACGAAAACGAAGATATCTACTGTTCTGCATATCCAAGGAACTGTGGAGTGGTGAAAACCCCAGAAAACGTGTTTCGCGCATTAAATAGCTCGAAAAGAGCGCTCTCGACGTTTCTGCATACTTCGGACAGATGTTTCACCAAGCTTATCGTAGAAAATGCATATCTCAGCTTGAAACCCGAAGAAAACCAAAATATCGCCGGTTCTGCATATCAAACCAACTGTGGAGTGGTGAAAACACCAGATAACGTGTTTCTCGCATTAAATAGCTCGAAACGTGCGATCTCGATGATTCTGCATACTTCTAACAGAAGTCTCACCAAGATTATCGCAGAAAATGCATATCTCTGCTTGAAACCCCACGAAAACCAAGATATCTACTGTTCTGCATATCCAACGAACTGTGGAGTGGTAAAAACACCAGAAAACGTGTTTCTCGCATTAAATAGCTCGAAAAGAGCGCTCTCGACGTTTCTGCATACTTCGGACAGATGTTTCACCAAGCTTATCGTAGAAAATGCATATCTCAGCTTGAAACCCGACGAAAACCAAAATATCTCCGGTTCTGCATATCCAACGAACTGTGGAGTGGTGAAAACTCCAGAAAACGAGTTTCTCGCATTAAATAGCTCGAAAAGAGCGCTCTCGATGTTTCTGCATACTTCGGACAGATGTTTCACCAAGCTTATCGTAGAAAATGCATATCTCAGCTTGAAACCCGACGAAAACCAAAATATCTCCGGTTCTGCATATCCAACGAACTGTGGAGTGGTGAAAACCCCAGAAAACGTGTTTCTCGCATCAAATAGCTCGAAAAGAGCGCTCTCGACGTTTCTGCATACTTCGGACAGATGTTTCACCAAGCTTATCGTAGAAAATGCATATCTCAGCTTGAAACCCGACGAAAACCAAAATATCTCCGGTTCTGCATATCCAACGAACTGTGGAGTGGTGAAAACCCCAGAAAACGAGTTTCTCGCATTAAATAGCTCGAAGAGACCGATCTAGATATTTCTGCATACTTCTGACTGAAGTCTCACCAATATTATCGCAGAAAATGCATATCTCAGCTTGAAGCCCGACGAAAACCAAGATGTCGCCGGTTCTGCATATCAAACGCACTGTGGTGTGGTGAAAACACAATAAAACGTGTTTCTCGCATTAAATAGCTCGAAAAGAGCGATCTAGATGATTCTGCATACTTCTGACAGAAGACTCACCAAGATTATCGTAGAAAATGCATAACTCAGCTGGAAACACCACGAAAATCAAGATATCGCCGGTTCTCCATATCAAACACACTGTGGAGTGGTGAAAACGCCAGAAAACGAGTTGCTCGCATTGACTAGCTCGTAAAAGAGCGTTCTCGATGATTCTGCATACTTCTCATAGTTGAAACACCAAGATTATCGCAGAAAATGCATATTTCAGCTGAAAAACCCACGAAAACCAAGTTATCGGCGGCTCTACATATCAAACGCACTGTGGAGTGGTCAAAACACCAGAAAACTTGTTTTTTCGCATTAAATAGCTCGAAAAGAGAGTTCTCGATGATTCTGCATACTTCTCATAGATGAAACATCAAGATTATCGCAGAAAATGCATATTTCAGCTGGAAACCCCACGAAAACCAAGTTATCGGCGGCTCTACATATCAAACGCACTGTGGAGTGGTGAAAACACCAGATAACGTGCATCTCGCATTAAATAGCTCGATAAGGGCGATCTCGATGATTCTGCATTGTTCTGACAGAACACTCACCAAGATTATCGCAGAAAATTCATATCTCAGCTGGAAACACCACGAAAACCAAGTTATCGGCGGCTCTACATAACAAACGCACTGTGGAGTGGTGAAAACACCAGAAAACGTGTTTCTCGCATCAACTAGCTCGAAAAGAGCGTTCTCGATGATTCTGCATACTTCTCATAGATGAAACACCAAGATTATCGCAGAAAATGTATATTTCAGCTGGAAACCCCACCAAAACCAAGTTATCGGCGGTTCTACATATCAAACGCACTGTGGAGTGGTGAAAACACCAGATAACATGTTTCTCGCATTAACTAGCTCGAAAAGAGCGTTCTCGATTATTCTGCATACTGCTCATAGATGAAACACCAAGCTTGTCGCAGCAAATGCATATTTCAGCTGGAAACCCCACGAAAACCAAGTTATCGGCGGCTCTACATATCAAACGCACTGTGGAGTGGTCAAAACACCAGAAAACTTGTTTTTTCGCATTAAATAGCTCGAAAAGAGAGTTCTAGATGATTCTGCGTACTTCTCATAGCTGAAACACCAAGATTATCGCAGAAAATGCATATTTCAGCTGGAAACCCCACGAAAACCAAGTTATCGGCGGCTCTACATATCAAACGCACCTTGGAGTGGTTAAAACACCAAATAACGTGCTTCTCGCATTAAATAGCTCGAAAAGAGCGATCTCGATGATTCTGCATGCTTCTGACAGAACACTCACCAAGTTTATCGCAGAAAATGCATATCTCAGCTGGAAACACCACGAAAATCAAGATATCGCCGGTTCTGCATATCAGACGCACTGTGGAGTGGTGAAAACACCAGAAAACGTGTTTCTCGCATTAACTAGCTCGAAAATAGCGTTCTCGATGATTCTGCATACTTCTCATAGATGAAACACCAAGATTATCGCAGAAAATGCATATTTCAGCTGGAAACCCCACGAAAACCAAGTTATCGGCTGCTCTACATATCAAACGCACTGTGGAGTGGTCAAAACACCAGAAAACTTGCTTTTCGCATTAAATAGCTCGAAAAGAGAGTTCTCGATGATTCTGCATACTTCTCAGAGATGAAACACCAAGATTATCGCAGAAAATGCATATTTCAGCTGGAAACCCCACGAAAACCAAGTTATCGGCGGCTCTACATATCAAACGCTCTGTGGAGTGGTCAAAACACCAGAAAACTTGTTTTTTCGCATTAAATAGCTCGAAACGAGCGATCTAGATGATTCTACATACTTCTGACTGAAGTCTCACCAATATTATCGCAGAAAATGCATATCTCAGCTAGAAACATCACGAAAATCAAGATGTCGCCGGTTCTGCACATCAATCGCACTGTGGAGTGGTGAAAACAACCGGATAACGTGTTTCTCACATTAAATAGCTCGAATAGAGCGATTTCTGTGATTCTGCAAACGTCTCACAGAAGAATATCCAAGATTATCGTAGAAAATGCATATCTCATCTGGAAACCCAATGAAACCGAAGATATCGCAGTTTCCGCATATCAAACGCACTGTGGAGTGGTGAAAACACCAGATAACGTGTTTCTTGCATTAAATAGCTCGAAAATTGCGATCTCGATGATTCTGCATACTTCTAACAGAAGTCTCACCAAGATTATCGCAGAAAATGCATATCTCTGCTTGAAACCCCACGAAAACGAAGATATCTACTGTTCTGCATATCCAAGGAACTGTGGAGTGGTGAAAACCCCAGAAAAGTGTTTCTCGCATTAAATAGCTCGAAAAGAGCGCTGTCGACGTTTCTGCATACTTCGGACACATGTTTCACCAAGATTATCGCAGAAAATGCATATCTCAGCTTGAATCCCGACGAAAACCAAAATATCGCCGGTTCTGCATATCAAACGCACTGTGGAGTGGTGAAAACCCCAGAAAACGAGTTTCTCGCATTAAATATCTCGAAAAGAGCGCTCTTGATGTTTCTGCATACTTCGGACACATTTTTCACCAAGATTATCGTAGAAAATGCATATCTCAGCTTGAAACCCGACGAAAACCAAAATATCGCCGGTTCTGCATATCAAACCAACTGTGGAGTGGTGAAAACACCAGATAACGTGTTTCTCGCATTAAATAGCTCGAAACGAGCGATCTCGATGATTCTGCATACTTCGGACAGAAGTCTCAACAAGATTATCGCAGAAAAAGCATATCTCAGCTTGAAACCCCACGAAAACCAAGATATGTACTGTTCTGCATATCAAACGCACTGTGGAGTGGTGAAAACAACCAGAGAACGTGTTTCTCGCATTAAATAGCTCGAAAAGAGCGATACCGATGGTTCAGCAAACTTCGGACAGAAGTCTCACCAAGATGATCGCAGAAAATGCATATCTCTGCTTGAAACCCCACGAAAACCAAGATATCTACTGTTCTGCATATCCAACCAACTGTGGAGTGGTGAAAACACCAGATAACGTGTTTCTCGCACTAACTAGCTCGAAAAGAGCGATCTCGATGATTCAGCATACTTCGGACAGAAGTCTCACCAAGGTTAACGCAGAAAATGCATATCTCAACTTGAAACCCCACGAAAACAAAGATATCGCCGGTTCTGCATATTAAACGCACTGTGGAGTGATGAAAACACCAGATAACGTGTTTCTCGCATTAAATAGCTCGAAACAAGCGATATCGATGATTCTGCATGCTTCGGACAGAAGTCTCACCAAGATTATCGCAGAAAATGCATATCTCTGCTTGAGACCCCACGAAAACGAAGATATCTACTGTTCTGCATATCCAAGGAACTGTGGAGTGGTGAAAACCCCAGGAAACGTGTTTCGCGCATTAAATAGCTCGAAAAGAGCGCTCTCGACGTTTCTGCATACTTCGGACAGATGTTTCACCAAGCTTATCGTAGAAAATGCATATCTCAGCTTGAAACCCGACGAAAACCAAAATATCGCCGGTTCTGCATATCAAACCAACTGTGGAGTGGTGAAACCACCAGATAACGTGTTTCTCGCATTAAATAGCTCGAAACGTGCGATCTCGATGATTCTGCATACTTCTAACAGAAGTCTCACCAAGATTATCGCAGAAAATGCATATCTCTGCTTGAAACCCCACGAAAACCAAGATATCTACTGTTCTGCATATCCAACGAACTGTGGAGTGGTGAAAACACCAGAAAACGTGTTTCTCGCATTAAATAGCTCGAAAAGAGCGCTCTCGACGTTTCTGCATACTTCGGACAGATGTTTCACCAAGCTTATCGTAGAAAATGCATATCTCAGCTTGAAACCCGACGAAAACCAAAATATCTCCGGTTCTGCATATCCAACGAACTGTGGAGTGGTGAAAACCCCAGAAAACGAGTTTCTCGCATTAAATAGCTCGAAAAGAGCGCTCTCGATGTTTCTGCATACTTCGGACAGATGTTTCACCAAGATTATCGTAGAAAATGCATATCTCAGCTTGAAACCCGACCGAAACCAAGAGATCTCCGGTTCTGCACATCAAACGCACTGTGGAGTGGTGAAAACCCCAGAAAACGAGTTTCTCGCTTTAAATAGCTCGAAAAGCGCGGTCTAGATGATTCTGCATACTTCTGACAAAAGACCCACCAAGATTATCGCAGAAAATGCATATCTCAGCTGGAAACCCCACGAAAACCAAGATATCGCCGGTTCTGCATATCAGGCACCCTGTGGAGTGGTCAAAACACCAGATAACGTGTTTCTCGCATTAAATAGCTCGAAGAGACCGATCTAGATGTTTCTGCATACTTCTGACTGAAGTCTCACCAAGATTATCGCAGGAAATGCATATCTCTGCTTGAAACCCCACGAAAACCAAGATATCTACTGTTCTGCATATCCAACGAACTGTGGAGTGGTGAAAACACCAGAAAACGTGTTTCTCGCATTAAATAGCTCGAAAAGAGCGCTCTCGACGTTTCTGCATACTTCGGACAGATGTTTCACCAAGCTTATCGTAGAAAATGCATATCTCAGCTTGAAACCCGACGAAAACCAAAATATCTCCGGTTCTGCATATCCAACGAACTGTGGAGTGGTGAAAACCCCAGAAAACGAGTTTCTCGCATTAAATAGCTCGAAAAGAGCGCTCTCGATGTTTCTGCATACTTCGGACAGATGTTTCACCAAGATTATCGTAGAAAATGCATATCTCAGCTTGAAACCCGACCGAAACCAAGATATCTCCGGTTCTGCATGTCAAACGTACTGTGAAGTGGTGAAAACACCAGAAAACGTGTTTCGTGCATTAAGTAGCTCGAAAAGAGCGATCTAGATGATTCTGCATACTTCGGACACATGTTTCACCAAGATTATCGCAGAAAATGCATATCTCAGCTTGAAACCCGACGAAAACAAAAATATCTCCGGTTCTGCATATCCAACGAACTGTGGAGTGGAGAAATCCCCAGAAAACGAGTTTCTCGCATTAAATAGCTCGAAAAGAGCGCTCTCGATGTTTCTGCATACTTCGGACAGATGTTTCACCAAGATTATCGTAGAAAATGCATATCTCATCTTGAAACCCGACCGAAACCAAGAGATCTCCGGTTCTGCATGTCAAACGTACTGTGGAGTGGTGAAAACACCAGAAAACGTGTTTCGTGCATTAAGTAGCTCGAAAAGAGCGATCTAGATGATTCTGCATGCTTCTGACAAAAGACCCACCAAGATTATCGCAGAAAATGCATATCTCAGCTGGAAACACCACGAAAATCAAGATATCGCCTGTTCTGCACATCAAACGCACTGTGGAGTGGTGAAAACCCCAGAAAACGAGTTTCTCGCATTAAATAGCTCGAAAAGCGCGGTCTAGATGATTCTGCATACTTCTGACAAAAGACCCACCAAGATTATCGCAGAAAATGCATATCTCAGCTGGAAACCCCACGAAAACCAAGATATCGCCGGTTCTGCATATCAGGCACCCTGTGGAGTGGTCAAAACACCAGATAACGTGTTTCTCGCATTAAATAGCTCGAAGAGACCGATCTAGATGTTTCTGCATACTTCTGACTGAAGTCTCACCAAGATTATCGCAGAAAATGCATATCTCGGCTTGAAACCCCACGAAAACCAAGATATCTACTGTTCTGCATATCCAACGAACTGTGGAGTGGTGAAAACACCAGAAAACGTGTTTCTCGCATTAAATAGCTCGAAAAGAGCGCTCTCGACGTTTCTGCATAGTTCGGACAGATGTTTCACCAAGCTTATCGTAGAAAATGCATATCTCAGCTTGAAACCCGACGAAAACCAAAATATCTCCGGTTCTGCATATCCAACTAACTGTGGAGTGGTGAAAACCCCAGAAAACGAGTTTCTCGCATTAAATAGCTCGAAAAGAGCGCTCTCGATGTTTCTGCATACTTCGGACAGATGTTTCACCAAGATTATCGTAGAAAATGCATATCTCAACTTGAAACCCGAACGAAACCAAGATATCTCCGGTTCTGCATGTCAAACGTACTGTGAAGTGGTGAAAACACCAGAAAACGTGTTTCGTGCATTAAGTAGCTCGAAAAGAGCGATCAAGATGATTCTGCATACTTCGGACACATGTTTCACCAAGAATATCGCAGAAAATGCATATCTCAGGTTGAAACCCGACGAAAACCAAAATATAGCCGGTTCTGCATATCAAACCAACTGTGGAGTGGTGAAAACACCAGATAACGTGTTTCTCGCATTAACTAGCTCGAAACGAGCGATCTCGATGATTCTGCATACTTCGGACAGAAGTCTCAACAAGATTATCGCAGAAAAAGCATATCTCATCTTGAAACCCCACGAAAACCAAGATATGTACTGTTCTGCATATCAAACGCACTGTGGAGTGGTGAAAACAACCAGAGAACGTGTTTCTCGCATTAAATAGCTCGAAAAGAGCGATCCCGATGGTTCAGCAAACTTCGGACAGAAGTCTCACCAAGATTATCGCAAAAAATGCATATCTCTGCTTGAAACCCCACGAAAACCAAGATATCTACTGTTCTGCATATCCAACCAACTGTGGAGTGGTGAAAACAATAGATAACGTGTTTCTCGCACTAATTAGCTCGAAAAGAGCGATCTCGATGATTCAGCATACTTCGGAC
Source organism: Anthophora plumipes (assembly GCA_951804975.1). Taxonomy (NCBI): domain Eukaryota; kingdom Metazoa; phylum Arthropoda; class Insecta; order Hymenoptera; family Apidae; genus Anthophora; species Anthophora plumipes. Next base: position 8,415 of record CATORF010000021.1, on the reverse strand, counting down.
AGAAGTCTCACCAAGATTATCGCAGAAAATGCATATCTCAACTTGAAACCCCACGAAAACAAAGATATCGCCGGTTCTGCATATTAAACGCACTGTGGAGTGGTGATAACACCAGATAACGTGTTTCTCGCATTAAATAGCTCGAAACGAGCGATCTCGATGATTCTGCATGCTTCGGACGGAAGTCTCACCAAGATTATCGCAGAAAATGCATATCTCAGCTTGAAACCCGACGAAAACCAAGACGTAGCCGGTTCTGCATATCAAACGCACTGCGGGGTGGTGAAAACACCAGAAGACGTGTTACTCGCATTAAATAGCTCGAAAAGAGCGATCTAGATGATTCTGCATACTTCTGACTGAAGACTCACCAAGATAATCGCAGAAAGTGCATATCTCAGCTTGAAACCACACGAAAAGCAAGATATCTCCGGTTCTGCATATCCAACGAACTGTGGAGTGGTGAAAACCCCAGAAAACGAGTTTCTCGCATTAACTAGCTCGAAAAGAGCGTTCTCGATGATTCTGCATACTTCTCATAGATGAAACACCAAGATTATCGCAGAAAGTGCATATCTCAGCTTGAAACCTCACGAACACCAAGATATCTCCGGTTCTGCATGTCAAACGTACAGTGGAGTGGTGAATACACCAGAAAACGTGTTTCTCATATTAAATAGCTCGAAAAGAGCGATCTAGGTGATTCTGCATACTTCAGACTGAAGTCTCACCAATATTATCGCAGAAAATGCATATCTCAGCTTGAAACACGACGAAAACCACGATGTCGCCGGTTCTGCATATCAAACGCACTGTGAGGGGGTGAAAACAACCAGATAACGTATTTCTCGCATTAAATAGCTCGAAACGAACGATCTAGATGATTCTGCACACTTCTGACTGAAGTCTCACCAAGATTATCGCAGAAAATGCATATCTCAGCTGGAAACACCACGAAAATCAAGATATCGCCGGTTCTGCATATCAAACGCACTGTGGAGTGGTGAAAACACCAGATAACTTGTTTCTCGCATTAAATAGCTCGAAAAGAGCGATCTAGATGATTCTGCATACTTCTGACTAAAGACCCACCAAGATTATCGTAGAAAATGCATATCTCAACTTGAACCCCGACGAAATCAAAGATGTCGCCGGTTCTGCATATCAAACGCACTGTGGAGTGGTGAAAACAACCAGAGAACGTGTTTCTCGCATTAAATAGCTCGAAACGAGCGATCTCGAAGATCCTGCATAATTCTGACAGAAGTCTCACCAAGATTATCGTAGAAAATGCATATCTCAGTTTGAAACCCGACGAAAACCGAGTTATCTCCGGTTCTGCACATCAAACGTACCGTGGAGTGGTGAAAACACCAGAAAACGTGTTTCGCGCAGTAAGTAGCTCGAAAAGAGCGTTCTCGAAGATTCTGCATACTTCTGACAGAAGTCTCACCAGGATTATCGTAGAAAATGCATATCTCAGCTTGAAACCCGACCGAAACCAAGATATCTCCGGTTCTGCATGTCAAACGTACTGTGGAGTGGTGAAAACACCTGAAAACGTGTTTCGTGCATTAAATAGCTCGAAAAGAGCGTTCTCGAAGATCCTGCATACTTCTGACAGAAGTCTCACCAGGATTATCGTAGAAAATGCATATCTCAGCTGGAAACACCACGAAAATCAAGATATCGCCTGTTCTGCATATCAAACGCACTGTGGAGTGGTGAAAACAACCAGAGAACGTGGTTCTCGCATTAAATAGCTCGAAAAGAGCGATCTCGATGATTCAGCATATTTCGGACAGGAGTCTCACCAAGATTATCGCAGGAAATGCATATCTCAGCTTGAAACCCCACGAAAACCAAAATGTCGCCGGTTCTGCATATCAAACGCACTGTGGAGTGGTGAAAACACCAGATAACGTGTTTCTCGCATTAAATAGCTCGAAAAGAGCGAATCCCTGATGTTTCAGCATACTTCGGACAGAAGTCTCACCAAGATTATCGCAGAAAATGCATATCTCAGCTTGAAACCACACGAAAAGCAAGATATCTCCGGTTCTGCATATCCAACGAACTGTGGAGTGGTGAAAACCCCAGAAAACGAGTTTCTCGCATTAACTAGCTCGAAAAGAGCGTTCTCGATGATTCTGCATACTTCTCATAGATGAAACACCAAGATTATCGCAGAAAGTGCATATCTCAGCTTGAAACCTCACGAAAACCAAGATATCTCCGGTTCTGCATGTCAAACGTACAGTGGAGTGGTGAATACACCAGAAAACGTGTTTCTCGCATTAAATAGCTCGAAAAGAGCGATCTAGGTGATTCTGCATACTTCAGACTGATGTCTCACCAATATTATCGCAGAAAATGCATATCTCAGCTTGAAACACGACGAAAACCACGATGTCGCCGGTTCTGCATATCAAACGCACATTGGGGGGGTGGGGTGAAATCACCAGAAAACGTGTTTCTCGCATTAAATAGCTCGAAACGAGCGATCTAGATGATTCTGGAAACTTCTGACTGAAGTCTCACCAATATTATCGCAGAAAATGCATATCTCAGCTAGAAACCTCACGAAAATCAAGATGTCGCCGGTTCTGCATATCAAACGCACTATGGAGTGGTGAAAACAACCAGATAACGTATTTCTCGCATTAAATAGCTCGAAACGAACGATCTAGATGATTCTGCACACTTCTGACTGAAGTCTCACCAAGATTATCGCAGAAAATGCATATCTCAGCTGGAAACACCACGAAAATCAAGATATCGCCGGTTCTGCATATCAAACGCACTATGGAGTGGTGAAAACAACCAGATAACGCGTTTCTCGCATTAACTAGCTCGAAAAGAGCGTTCTCGATGATTCTGCATACTTCTCATAGATGAAACACCAAGATTATCGCAGAAAATGCATATTTCAGCTGGAAACCCCACGAAAACCAAGTTATCGGCGGCTCTACATATCAAACGCACTGTGGAGTGGTCAAAACACCAGATATCGTGTTTCTCGCATTAAATAGCTCGAAAAGAGCGATATCGATGATTCTGCATACTTCTGACTGAAGTCTCTCCAATATTATCGCAGAAAATGCATATCTCAGCTTGAAACCCGACGAAAACCAAGACGTAGCCGGTTCTGCATATCAAACGCACTGCGGGGTGGTAAAAACACCAGAAGACGTGTTACTCGCATTAAATAGCTCGAAAAGAGCGATCTAGATGATTCTGCATACTTCGGACAGAAGACTCACCAAGATTATCGCAGAAAGTGCATATCTCAGCTTGAAACCTCACGAAAACCAAGATATCTCCGGTTCTGCACATCACACGTACTGTGGAGTGGTGAAAACACCAGAAAACGTGTTTCTCGCATTAAGTAGCTCGAAAAGAGCGTTCTCGAAGATTCTGCATACTTCTGACAGAGGTCTCACCAATATTATCGTAGAAAATGCATATCTCAGCTTGAAACTCGACCGAAACCAAGATATCTCCGGTTCTGCATGTCAAACGTACAGTGGAGTGGTGAATACACCAGAAAACGTGTTTCTCGCATTAAATAGCTCGAAAAGAGCGATCTAGGTGATTCTGCATACTTCAGACTGAAGTCTCACCAATATTATCGCAGAAAATGCATATCTCAGCTTGAAACACGACGAAAACCACGATGTCGCCGGTACTGCATATCAAACGCACTGTGGGGGGGGGGGGGTGAAAACACCAGAAAACGTGTTTCTCGCATTAAATAGCTCGAAACGAGCGATCTAGATGATTCTGGAAACATCTGCCTGAAGTCTCACCAATATTATCGCAGAAAATGCATATCTCAGCTAGAAACCTCACGAAAATCAAGATGTCGCCGGTTCTGCATATCAAACGCACTATGGAGTGGTGAAAACAACCAGATAACGTATTTCTCGCATTAAATAGCTCGAAACGAACGATCTCGATGATTCAGCATACTTCGGACAGAAGTCTCACCAAGATTATCGCAGGAAATGCATATCTCAGCTTGAAATGCCACGAAAACCAAGATATCGCTGGTTCTGCATATCAAACGCACTGTGGAGTGGTGAAAACACCAGATAACGTGTTTCTCGCATTAAATAGCTCGAAAAGAGCGCTCTCGATGTTTCTGCATACTTGGGACAGAAGTCTCACCAAGATTATCGTAAAAAATGCATATCTCAGCTTGAAACCCCACGAAAACCAAGATATCGCTGGTACTGCATATCAAACGCACTGTGGAGTGGTGAAAACACCAGATAACGTGTTTCTCGTATTAAATAGCTCGGAAAGAGCGGTCTCGAAGATCCTGCATACTTCTGACAGAAGTCTCACCAAGATTATCGTAGAAAATGCATATCTCAGCTTGAAACCCGACGAAAACCGAGTTATCTCCGTTTCTGCACATCAAACGTACCGTGGAGTGGTGAAAACACCAGAAAACGTGTTTCGCGCATTAAGTAGCTCGAAAAGAGCGATCTAGATGATTCTGCATACTTCTGAATGAAGTCTGACCAATATTATCGCAGAGAATGCATATCTCAGCTCGAAACCTCACGAAAATCAAGATGTTGCCGGTTCTGCATATCAAACGCACTGTGGAGTGGTGAAAACAACCAGAGAACGTGTTTCTCGCGTTAAATAGCTCGAAAAGGCCGATCACGATGATTCTGCATACTTCTGACAGAAGTCTCACCAAGATTATCGTAGAAAATGCATATCTCAACTTGAACCCCGACGAAATCAAAGATGTCGCCGGTTCTGCATATCAAACGCACTGTGGAGTGGTGAAAACACCAGATAACGTGTTTCTCGCATTAAATAGCTCGAAAAGAGCGATCTAGATGATTCTGCATACTTCTGACTAAAGACCCACCAAGATTATCGTAGAAAATGCATATCTCAACTTGAACCCCGACGAAATCAAAGATGTCGCCGGTTCTGCATATCAAACGCACTGTGGAGTGGTGAAAACAACCAGAGAACGTGTTTCTCGCATTAAATAGCTCGAAACGAGCGATCTCGAAGCTCCTGCATACTTCTGACAGAAGTCTCACCAAGATTATCGTAGAAAATGCATGTCTCAGTTTGAAACCCGACGAAAACCGAGTTATCTCCGGTTCTGCACATCAAACGTACCGTGGAGTGGTGAAAACACCAGAAAACGTGTTTCGCGCAGTAAGTAGCTCGAAAAGAGCGTTCTCGAAGATTCTGCATACTTCTGACAGAAGTCTCACCAGGATTATCGTAGAAAATGCATATCTCAGCTTGAAACCCGACCGAAACCAAGATATCTCCGGTTCTGCATGTCAAACGTACTGTGGAGTGGTGAAAACACCTGAAAACGTGTTTCGTGCATTAAATAGCTCGAAAAGAGCGTTCTCGAAGATCCTGCATACTTCTGACAGAAGTATCACCAGGATTATCGTAGAAAATGCATATCTCAGCTGGAAACACCACGAAAATCAAGATATCGCCTGTTCTGCATATCAAACGCACTGTGGAGTGGTGAAAACAACCAGAGAACGTGGTTCTCGCATTAAATAGCTCGAAAAGAGCGATCTCGATGATCAGCATATTTCGGACAGGAGTCTCACCAAGATTATCGCAGGAAATGCATATCTCAGCATGAAACCCCACGAAAACCAAAATGTCGCCGGTACTGCATATCAAACGCACTGTGGAGTGGTGAAAACACCAGATAACGTGTTTCTCGCATTAAATAGCTCGAAAAGAGCGCTCTCGATGTTTCTGCATACTTGGGACAGAAGTCTCACCAAGATTATCGTAAAAAATGCATATCTCAGCTTGAAACCCCACGAAAACCAAGATATCGCTGGTACTGCATATCAAACGCACTGTGGAGTGGTGAAAACACCAGATAACGTGTTTCTCGTATTAAATAGCTCGGAAAGAGCGGTCTCGAAGATCCTGCATACTTCTGACAGAAGTCTCACCAAGATTATCTTAGAAAATGCATATCTCAGCTTGAAACCCGACGAAAACCGAGTTATCTCCGGTTCTGCACATCAAACGTACCGTAGAGTGGTGAAAACACCAGAAAACGTGTTTCGCGCATTAAGTAGCTCGAAAAGAGCGTTCTCGAAGATTCTGCATACTTCTGAATGAAGTCTGACCAATATTATCGCAGAGAATGCATATCTCAGCTCGAAACCTCACGAAAATCAAGATGTTGCCGGTTCTGCATATCAAACGCACTGTGGAGTGGTGAAAACAACCAGAGAACGTGTTTCTCGCGTTAAATAGCTCGAAAAGGCCGATCACGATGATTCTGCATACTTCTGACAGAAGTCTCACCAAGATTATCGTAGAAAATGCATATCTCAGCTGGAAACACCACGAAAATCAAGATATCGCCTGTTCTGCATATCAAACGCACTGTGGAGTGGTGAAAACAACCAGAGAACGTGGTTCTCGCATTAAATAGCTCGAAAAGAGCGATCTCGATGATTCAGCATATTTCGGACAGGAGTCTCACCAAGATTATCGCAGGAAATGCATATCTCAGCTTGAAACCCCACGAAAACCAAAATGTCGCCGGTACTGCATATCAAACGCACTGTGGAGTGGTGAAAACACCAGAAAACGTGTTTCTCGCATTAAGTAGCTCGAAAAGAGCGTTCTCGAAGATCCTGCATACTTCTGACAGAAGTCTCACCAAGATTATCTTAGAAAATGCATATCTCAGCTTGAAACCCGACGAAAACCGAGTTATCTCCGGTTCTGCACATCAAACGTACCGTAGAGTGGTGAAAACACCAGAAAACGTGTTTCGCGCATTAAGTAGCTCGAAAAGAGCGTTCTCGAAGATTCTGCATACTTCTGACAGAAGTCCACCAGGATTATCGTAGAAAATGCATATCTCATCTTGAAACCCCACGAAAACCAAGATATCGCTGGTTCTGCATATCAAACGCACTGTGGAGTGGTGAAAACACCAGAAAACGTGTTTCTCGCATTAAGTAGCTCGAAAAGAGCGTTCTCGAAGATCCTGCATACTTCTGACAGAAGTCTCACCAAGATTATCGTAGAAAATGCATATCTCAGCTTGAAACCCGACGAAAACCGATATATCTCCGGTTCTGCACATCAAACGTACCGTGGAGTGGTTAAAACACCAGAAAACGTGTTTCGCGCATTAAGTAGCTCGAAAAGAGCGTTCTCGAAGATTCTGCATAATTCTGACAGAAGTCTCACCAGGATTATCGTAGAAAATGCATATCTCAGCTTGAATCCCGACCGAAACCAAGATATCTCCGGTTCTTCATGTGAAACGTACTGTGGAGTGGTGAAAACACAAGAATACGTGTTTCGTGCATTAAGTAGCTCGAAAAGAGCGATCTAGATGATTCTGCATACTTCTGACTGAAGTCTCACCAATATTATCGCAGAAAATGCATATCTCAGCTTGAAACACCACGAAAACCAAGATATCTACTGTTCTGCATATCCAAGGAACTGTGGAGTGGTGAAAACCCCAGAAAACGTGTTTCTCGCATTAAATAGCTCGAAAAGAGCGCTCTCGACGTATCTGCATACTTCGGACAGATGTTTCACCCAGCTTATCGTAGAAAATGCATATCTCAGCTTGAAACCCCACGAAAGCCAAGATATCGCTGGTTCTGCATATCAAACGCACTGTGGAGTGGTGAAAACACCAGATAACGTGTTTCTCGCATTAAATAGCTCGACACGAGCGATCTCGATGATTCTGCATACTTCGGACAGAAGTCTCACCAAAATTATCGTTAAAAATTCATATCTCAGCTTGAAACCCCACGAAAACCAAGATATCGCTGGTTCTGCATATCAAACGCTCTGTGGAGTGCTGAAAACACCAGATAACGTGTTTGTCGCATTAAATAGCTCGAAAAGAGCGATCTCGATGATTCTGCATACTTCGGACAGAAGTCTCACCAAGATTATCGCAGAAAATGCATCTCTCAGCTTGAAACCCCACGAAAACCAAAATGTCGCCGGTACTGCATATCAAACGCACTGTGGAGTGGTGAAAACACCAGAAAACGTGTTTCTCGCATTAAGTAGCTCGAAAAGAGCGTTCTCGAAGATCCTGCATACTTCTGACAGAAGTCTCACCAAGATTATCTTAGAAAATGCATATCTCAGCTTGAAACCCGACGAAAACCGAGTTATCTCCGGTTCTGCACATCAAACGTACCGTAGAGTGGTGAAAACACCAGAAAACGTGTTTCGCGCATTAAGTAGCTCGAAAAGAGCGTTATCGAAGATCCTGCATACTTCTGACAGAAGTCTCACCAAGATTATCTTAGAAAATGCATATCTCAGCTTGAAACCCGACGAAAACCGAGTTATCTCCGGTTCTGCACATCAAACGTACCGTGGAGTGGTGAAAACACC